>CM046868.1:1963291-2026480 GCA_025617745.1 Heliocidaris erythrogramma
CTACCATGGTCAAGGTACCTGGTTCGATCCCCGGGCCGATTTTTTTTTTTTTTTTTTTTGCTTCTTTTTGCCTGTCATTTTACCATCCTCTTCGACTAGTATAACATAAAAAATCACAAATCATGTAATAAACTGCCTTATTTTCCCGTATTATGTCTATTAGAAAGTAGTGTGCAGTAGTATTTGTGTACAACCCTATGGAATTGTGATTTCCTGTCCTGTATTAGAGCTAAGGGGTTAATCTGCCAGTATCCTGTATCATCATCATTATTATCATCACCATCATGATCATCATCGCTATTATATCATCGCCATCATATATCATTATAATCATCATAATCACCATTATCATCATCACCATAATCATTTTACAATGACCGTTACACATTTTGCTACATTCCCGTCCTCAAGAAACATCTCCATTCATGGTATTCTTGACATCCTATCTTCAGTTTAGTATTTCCCCATTATTATGATCATCCTGATTACAATCATGATCGTACAAATTGAAGGACAGACCACCTAATTCGTCCTCATGACGAATTAAATTCTAGTTATTTATTTCTTTTTAATACAAAATGTTGTTCCCACCAAATCTCAAAATCGGCCAAGTCAATATCATCAAGTTTCATGTCATGTATGAGGTCAATCATGGACATGGTCCATTAAGCTTTTGGAGGCAGCAGGTCATCGTGACGTCATCAAGACGCCATTTTGTAAATTTACAAGATCGATTATATCTTCATAATCGATCATCAAAAATCAACTATATTCACATCACATTAACTTCACATGACGGGTCATCAAGTCATGTCCTCACAGGTCATCTAGACGTCAGGACGTGCGCGTACGCGCGCGTCAAAATTTAAAAATGCTCAAAATCACGTAGGATCAAGTCTACACATGTTTCAGGTCATTTTGAGCATTTCAAAAATGTCCGTGCGTAAGCGTCCGCGCGCGGGTAAAACGCGCGCGCAAGTCGTAGATAACGTTAAAACGCTGTTTTTTCGATTGATTTGCAATCCTGATACTTTTCTTCATCATTTCCATCAACTTGGAATCAATTTCAATCATAATAAGGTCGTACGGGCGCGTGAAAGTTCAAAATCCGTGCGTGCGTCTATGACCAAATAACGTACAAAAGGTGCAAAAACATCCTCTCCAAAATTAACTCCAGCTCTTTAAAATAGTCCACAAACTCCCCATTTTTTGTCATCTTGGGTAGGGGAGGAATCACAGATATGATTTCATGTATCATATGACCCTTATAAACATTATGACGTCATCAAATTGGCGCCAGAAGTCAAAATTTCCATTTTTCATGTTTTCACGTCATCACATTTATGCAAATTTGGCTCTAGATTCGTAATTATTTGGTCGTTTTTTACCCAGATTTTAATATGTTGTAGCTGAGGCAATTTCCTACAAAATCAGTCGTCACCATTTTTCATTTTGATGACGTCGTCACTGTGAAATTTCAATTAAAGATGCCATGTCAGAATTTTCCCTATTTGCTGTTATGTCTATGGAAGATGATTTTTTTTTTCGAATCATGAATCTACATGACATTGTTCTCTGAGCTGTATCTCAGTTGTTTTTGGTCTATTTTCTTCCAGATTTTAGTATGTTATAGCTGAGACTATAAGCTTTTATAAGTGTGGTCTCCAATTTTTGATCAGATGTCGGGATCATGCCCAATTTTTCACTACAAAATGATTTGGAGAATCCCGTTTTTCGTTTACGTGTTATCTCTATGGGAAATATTGTGGTATATTGGTCAAAGCACTTGCCTCTCACTCCGTGACCCAGGGTTCCGATCCCCGGTGGGTCATTAAAAAAAATTTTTTTTTTTGCTTCCTTTTGCCTGTCATTTTACCATCTTGTTCGACTATTTTAACATAAAAATCACAAACCAAGTAATAAAATGCCTGATTTTGCATGTTATGTCTATTGGAAAGTAGTGTGCAGTAGTTTGTGTACAACCCTATGGAAATTGTGATTGCCTGTCGTGTATTAAAGCTATTGGCCCGTACTGAACTCTGGTTTAAACTTAAACCATGGTCTAAATGTGTGGTGAACTATGGGCAGCCAAATGGTGACACAAATTTCAAACAGTAGATATTCAATTTGTCAGCATTTTTGGTACTCAAGTTTTTAAAAACTGTGTGGGAATGATAAGTAGAATATTTTCTTGACCATTAAAGCACGAGACCAGTATCCTGAAAACATAAGGAACATACAGTGTAAACACAGTTTTGACATTTTTGGCTACCCATAGTTAAACCACAGATTTTTCAACCACGGTTTAAGTTAAACCGGAGTTCAGAATACGGGCCATTGGTTTATCTCCAAAGTATCCCCTACACTGTCAAATAGTGCTATTTGATATCACAATTTCTCAAATTGGCTTAGTCAATATCTTCAAATTTTCATCAGTCATCAGTCCCAAGAAGGTCAAGTCCCCCGCATCTTTTTCAAGGTCATCAGATTATCGTGACGTCATCCAGGCGCCATTTTGTAAAATCAACTTATGGTCGTATCTTCATAAGAAAATGTGATTTCTCTTTCATGTTTTGGCATGGTTAAGGTCACTGTCATTGCAGTCATGGTCAACACCATTATCCCCACCATTACCATCAACATCACCATCATCATCATTATATCATCATCTTCATAATCACCATTACCATAATCACACACAATTATCACATCATCAATAATCATCATTATCACCTTCATAATCATGATTATCATACACCATCATAATCATCATTACATCATCATCATCATCATGATTATCACCAACATCAACATCATCTTTATTATCATCACCGTTATGATCATCATCCCTATTATTATATCATCAGCATCATTATATCCCTGATAGCAGAAAGTGTTTAAAATTACTGATATTTACGTCGTGGTTTTCGTCTTTTTTACGTCCTGTAATTACGTCAATAAGACGACAACTTGCACCATCGCAAGACGTCAAAGAGGACGTCTTATTTTGACGTCATCTGTACACTGTAAAAAACTGAAGTGCTGTATATAGCACTTTTTGTGGGCATGCATTGGGACTGCACTCAGAGTGCTATTGAATGCACACAGCGTGCTATTTGAGCACTTTCACGGGAGCTGGACCGGCTCCTTAAACTGCTAAACATTCATTAAAAAAATGATTGGGCGAGCCAGGGTCCGCTGATCGAGAATTGCTGGCATTACCGCTAGACTAACTCACATTGTATTATTTAGAGCAGATCATATTGTTACATAGTGAATTTACGACACCACATAGTTCATGTTATCTACTTGACTCCCATGACTAAACTGGATTGCAAGAAGCATTCGCTAGTCCATCGGTAAGGTCAGCGCATCTCAATCAGCGGAACCTGGTTCGAGGCTCGCCACGGTCACGTTTTTTTTTTGCTGGTAAATTAGCACACTACAAGTGCTATAAACAGCATTTCATGTGCAGTCACTATATATGCCCATAAAAGTAGCACTTTAGTTTTTACAGTATACAAGACGTAGAGATGACGTCAAAATAAGACGTCCTCTTGATGTCTTGCGCTGGTGCAAGTTGTCGTCTTATTGACGTAATTACAAGACGTAAAAAAAACGAAAACCACGACGTAAATATCACGTCATTTTGAACATTTTCTGCTATCAGGGATCATCATAATCATTATAACCATCATCATAATCATCACCATTATCATATTTGGCATTGTTAAGGTCACTGTCATTGCAGTCATGGTCAACACCATTATCCACACCATTACCATCATCATCACCATCATCATCATTATATCATCATCTTCATAATCATCACGATTATCACATCATCAATAATCATCATTATCACCTTCATCATCATGATTATCATCACCATCATAATCATCTTTACATCATCATCATCATCATGATAATCACCAACATCAACATCATCATTATTATTATCACCGTTATGATCATCATCGCTATTATTACTATATCATCACCATCATCATAATATCAATCTAATCATTATAACCATCATTATATCATTATAATCATCACCATTATCATCATCACCATAATCATTTTACAATGACCGTTTCCCACATTTTGTTACATTCCTGTCCTCAAGAAGCATCTCCATTCATGGCATTCTTGACTTCCTATCTTCAGTTTAGCATTTCCCCATTGTTATGATCATCCTGATTATAATCATGATCATACAAATTGAAAGACAGACCACCTAATTCGTCGTCATGACGAATTAAACTCTAGTTAGGTGGTCTGTCGGTATCGACAGATCACCTTTTAATTTTGTCAAGATTTTCTTCTTTATTTCTTTATTTATTTATTTTTATTACAAAATTTTGTGGCCACCAAATCTCAAAATCAGCCAGGTCAATATCATCGAGTTTCATGTCATGTATGAGGTCAATCATGGACATGGTCCATTAAGCTTTTGGAGGTCATCAGGTCATCGTGACGTCATCAAGACGCCATTTTGTAAATTTACAAGATCGATTATATCTTCATAATCGATCATCAAAAATCAACTATATTTATATCACATAAACTTCACATGATGGGTCATCAAGTCATGTCCTCACAGGTCATCTAGAAGTCAGGACGCGCGCGTATGCGCGCGTCAAAATTTAAAAATGCTCAAAATCACATAGGATCAAGTCTGCACACGTTTCAGGTCATTTTTGAGCATTTCAAAAATGTTCGTGCGTAAGCGTCCGCGCGCGCGTTTTACGCGCGCACAAGTCGTCAATAACGTTAAAACGCTGTTTTTTCGATTGATTTGCAATCCTGACACTTTTCTTCATCATTTCCATCAACTTGGAATCAATTTCAATCAATAATAAGGTCGTACGGGCGCGTCAAAGTTCAAAATCCGTGCGCGCGTCTATGGCGAAAATAACGTAAAAACGTGCAAAAACATGCCTCTACAAAATTAACTCTAGCTCTTTAAATAGTCCACAAACCCCCCAATTTTTTGTCATCATCAGGTAGGGTATGAATCACAGATTTCATTTCATGTATCACTTGACCCTTATAAACATTATGATATCATCAAAATGGCGCCAGAAATCAAAATTTCCATTTTTCATGTTTTGACGTCATCACATTTATGCAAATTTGGCTCTAAATTCGTAATTATTGGTCTTTTTTCGCCCAGATTTGATATGTTATAGCTGAGACAATTCTCTACAAGATCAGTTACCACGGTTTTTCATTTTGATGACGTCATCATATTGAAATTTTCAATTAAAAACGACATGTCAGAATTTCCCCTTTTGCGTGTTATGTCTATGGAAGATGATTTTTTTTCGAATCATGAATCTACATGACATCGTTCTCTGAGCAGTATCTCAGTTATTTTTGGTCTATTTCCTTCCAGATTTTAATATGTTGTAGCTGAGACTATAAGCTTTTATTAGTAAGCACTCCAATTTTTGATCAGATGTCGGGATCATGCCTAATTTTGAACTACCAAATGGGATTTGAGAATCCCGTTTTTCGTTTACGTGTTATCTCTATGGGAAATGTTTTGGTATATTGGTCAAAGCACTTGCCTCTCACTCCGGTGACCCAGGTTCGATCCCAGTGGGTCCATTAAAAAATTTTTTTTTTTGCTTCTTTTTGCCTTTCATTTTACCATCTTGTTCGACTATTAAAACATAAGCAATCACAAACCAAGTAATAAACTGCCTTATTTTGCGTGTTTTGTCTATTGGAAAGTAGTGTGCAGTAGTTTGTGTACAACCCTATGGAAATTTCTCAAAATTGGCTTGGTCAATTATCTTCAAATTTTCGTCAGTCATCAGTCCTAATAAGGTCAAGTTCGCGCATCTTTTTCAAGGTCATCAGATTATCGTGACGTCATCCAGATGACATTTTGTAAAAATCAACTTATGGTCGTATCTTCATAACGAATTGTTTCTCTTTCATATTTGGCATGGTTAAGGTCACCGTCATTGCAGTCATGGTCATCACCATCACCATCATCATCATTATATCATCATGATTATCATCAACATCATTATCATCATCACTGTCATGATATCCATGATGATGATGATGATAATGCTGATTAACATCAACACCATTATCATCATTACTGTCATGATGATATAATGATCATCATCATGATTTTCAACATCATTATCATCACTGTCATGATGATATTCATGATGATGATTATCATCAACATCATTATCATCATCACTGTCATGATATTCATGATGATGATGATGATGATTAACATCAAAATCATTATCATCATCACTGTCATGATGATATAATGCTCATCAACATCATTATCATCATCACTGTCATGATATGATCATCACCATGATTATCATCAACATCATTACATCTTCCAATGACCGTTTCACACATTTTTCTACATTCCTGTCCTCAAGAAGCATCTCCATGCGTGGCATTCTTGACTTCTTATCTTCAGTTTAGTATTTCCCCATTATTATGATCATCTTGATTACAATCATGATCATACAAATTGAAAGACAGACCACCTAATTCGTCCTCATGACGAATTAAATTCTAGTTAGGTGGTCTGTCATTTATGACAGACCTCCTTTTAATTTTGTCAAGATTTTCTTTATTAATCTTCTTTCTTCTTTTTATTACAAATGTTTGTTCCCACCAAATCTCAAAATCGGTCAGGTCACTATCATCGAGTTTCATGTCATGTATGAGGTCAATCATGGACATGGTCAACTAAGCTTTTGAAGGTCATCAGGTCATCGTGACGTCATCAAGACGCCATTTTGTAAATTAACAAGATCGATTATATCTTCATAATCGATCATCAAAATCAACTATATTCACATCATATAAACTTCACATGATGGGTCATCAAGTCATGTCCTCACAGGTCATCTAGAGGTCAGGACGTGCGCGTACGCGCGCGTCAAAATTTAAAAATGCTCAAAATCACGTAGGATCAAGTCTGCACACATTTCAGGTCATTTTGAGCATTTCAAAAATGTCCGTGCGTAAGCGTCCGCGCGCGGGTAAAACGCGCGCGCAACTCGTAGATAACGTTAAACCGCTGTTTTTTCGATTGATTTGCAAGCCTGACACTTTTCTTCATCATTTCCATCAACTTTGAATCAATTTCAATCAATAATAAGGTCGTACGGGCGCGTCAAAGTTCAAAATCCGTGCGCGCATCTATGGCGAAAATAACGTAAAAACGTGCAAAAACATGCCTCTACAAAATTAACTCTAGCTCTTTAAATAGTCCACAAACCCCCAATTTTTTTGTCATCATCACGTAGGGTATGAATCATAGATTTCATTTCATGTATCATTTTACCCTTATAAACATTATGACGTCATCAAAATGGCGCAAGAAGTCAAAATCTCCATTTTTCATGTTTTGACGTCATCACATTTATGCAAATTTGGCTCTAGATTCGTAATTATTAGTCGTTTTTTCGCCCAAATTTTGCTATGTCATAGCTAAGACAATTCTCTACAAGATCAATCATCACGGTTTTTCATTTTGATGACGTCATCACAGTGAAATTTTCAATTAAAGATGCCATGTCAGAATTTTCCCTATTTGCGTGTTATGTCTATGGAAGATGACTTTTTTTCGAATCATGAATCTACATGACATTGTTCTCTGAGCTGTATCTCAGTTGTTTTTGGTCTATTTTCTTCCAGATTTTAGTATGTTATAGCTGAGACTATAAGCTTTTACAAGTGTGGTCTCCAATTTTTGATCAGATTTCGGGATCATGCCCAATTTTTCACTACAAAATGGAATTTCAGAATCCCGTTTTTCGTTTACGTGTTATCTCTATGGGAAATGTTTTGGTATATTGGTCAAAGCACTTGCCTCTCACTCCGGTGACCCAGGTTCGATCCCCGGTGGGTCCATTAAAAAAAATTTTTTTTTTGCTTCTTTTTGCCTTTCATTTTACCATCTTATTCGACTATTATAACATAAGCAATCACAAACAAAGTAATAAAATGTCTTATTTTGCATGTTATGTCTATTAGAAAGTAGTGTGCAGTAGTTTATGTATAACCCTACGGAAAATCTGATTCCCTGAAGTGTATTAAAGCTATCCTGCAATATCATTATTCCTATTTGATATCACAATTTCTCCAAATGATAATGATGTTGATAATAATCATGATGATGATCATGATTATCATCAACATCATTATCATCATCACTGTCACGATATTCATGATGATGATTATCCTCAACATCATTATCATCATCACTGTCATGATATTCATGATGATGCTGATGATTATCATCAACTTCATTATCATCACTGTCATGATGATATTCATGATGATGATGATGATGATGATTATCATCATCATTATCATCAGCACTGTCATGATGATATAATGATCATCATCATGATTATCTTCAACATCATTATCATCATCACTGTCATGATGATATTCATGATGATGATGATGATGATATAATATCATCACCATCATGATCATCATTGCTATTATTATTGTCATCACCATCATTATATCACCTTCATCATGATAATCATAACCATTGTCATGATTGTTATCTTGCACAAATATTATCACATCTTTCAATGACCGTTTCATACATTTTCTACATTCCTGTCCTCAAGAAGCATCTCCATGCGTGGCATTCTTGACTTCCTATCTTCAGTTTAGTATTTCCCCATTATTATGATCATCCTGACTACAATCGTGATCATACAAATTGAAAGACAGACCACCTAATTCGTCCTCATGACGAATTAAATTCTAGTTAGGTGGTCTGTCATTTATGACAGACCTCCTTTTAATTTTGTCAAGATTTTTCTTTAATATTTATTTCTTTTTATTACAAAATGTTGTTCCCACCAAATCTCAAAATCAGCCAGGTCAATATCATCAAGTTTCATGTCATGTATGAGGTCAATCATGGACATGGTCCATTAAGCTTTTGGAGGTCATCAGGTCATCGTGACGTCATCAAGACGCCATTTTGTAAATTTACAAGATCGATTATATCTTCATAATCGATCATCAAAAATCAACTATATTCACATCACATAAACTTCATTTGACGGGTCATCAAGTCATGTCCTCACAGGTCATCTAGAGGTCAGGACGTGCGCGTACGCGCGCGTCAAAATTTTAAAATGCTCAAAATCACGTAGGATCAAGTCTGCACACATTTCAGGTCATTTTGAGCATTTCAAAAATTTCCGTGCGTAAGCGTCCGCGCGCGCGTTTTACGCGCGCTCAAATCGTAAATAACGTTAAAACGCTGATTTTTCGATTGATTTGCAATCCTGACACTTTTCTTCATCATTTCCATCAACTTGGAATCAATTTCAATCAATAATAAGGTCGTACGGGCGCGTCAAAATTCAAAATCCGTGCGCGCGTCTATGGCCAAAATAACGTAAAAACGTGCAAAAACATGCCTCTACAAAATTAACTCCAGCTCTTTAAATAGTCCACAAACCCCCCAATTTTTTGTCATCTTTGGGTAGAGGAGGAATCACAGATATGATTTCATGTATCATATGACCCTTATAAACATTATTACGTCATCAAAATGGCGCCAGAATTCAAAATTTCCATTTGTCATGTTTTCACGTCATCACATTTATGCAAATTTGGCTCTAGATTCGTAATTATTAGTCGTTTTTCGCCCGGATTTTAATATGTTGTAGCTGAGGCAATTTCCTACGAAATCTGTTACTACCATTTTTCATTTTGATGACGTCATCACAGTGAAATTTTCAATCAAAGATGCCATGTCAGAATTTTCCCTATTTGCGTGTTATGTCTATGGAAGATGATTTTTTTTCGAATCATGAATCTACATGACATTGTTCTCTGAGCTGTATCTCAGTTGTTTTTGGTCTATTTTCTTCCAGATTTTAATATGTTGTAGCTGAGACTATAAGCTTTTATAAGTGTGGTCTCCAATTTTTGATCAGATGTCGGGATCATGCCCAATTTTTCACTACAAAATGGAATTTGAGAATCCCGTTTTTCGTTTACGTGTTATCTCTATGAGAAATGTTTTGGTATATTGGTCAAAGCACTTGCCTCTCACTCCGGTGACCCAGGTTCGATCCCCGGTGGGTCCATTAAATTTTTTATTTTTTTTTTGCTTCTTTTTGCCTTTCATTTTACCATCTTGTTCGACTATTATAACATAAGCAATCACAAACCAAGTAATAAACTGCCTTATTTTGCGTGTTATGTCTATTGGAAAGTACTGTGCAGTGGTTTATGTATAACCCTATGGAAAATCTGATTCCCTGACGTGTATTAAAGCTATCCTGCAATATCATTAGTCCTATTTGATATCACAATTTATCAAAATTGGCTCAGTCAATTATCTTGAAATTTTCGTTAGTTGTCAGTCCTAATAAGGTCAAATTCCCGCATCTTTTTCAAGATCCTCAGATTATTGTGACGTCATCTACGCGCCATTTTCTACAAATCAACTTATGGTCGTATCTTCATAACGAAATGTGATTTCTCTTTCATATTTGGCATGGTTAAGGTCACTGTCATTGCAGTCATGGTCATCACCATTATCCCCATCATTATCATCATCACCATCATCATCATTATATCATCAATCATCTTCATAATCACCAACACCATAATCATCACCATTATCACATCATCAATCTTCATCATTATCCCCTTCATTATCATGATTATCATCACCATCATAATCATCATTATTATCATCACTGTCATGATCATCATCGCTATTATTATTATATCATCACCATCATTATATCATAATCATTATAACCATCATTATATCATCTTCATCATCATCATCACCATTATCATCATCACCATAATCATTTTACAATGACCGTTTCACACATTTTGCTACATTCCTGTCCTCAAGAAGCATCTCCATTCATGGCATTCTTGACTTCCTATCTTCAGTTTAGTATTTCCTCATTATTATGATCATCCTGATTACGATCATGATCATACAAATTGAAAGACAGACCACCTAATTCGTCGCCATGACGAATTCAAATCTAGTTAGGTGGTCTGTCATTTATGACAGACCTCCTTTTAATTTTGTCCGAATCTTCTTTATTATTTATTTTTATAACAAATTTTTGTTCCCACCAAATCTCAAAATCGGCCAGGTCAATATCATCGAGTTTCATGTCATGTATGAGGTCAATCATGGACATGGTCCATTAAGCTTTTGGAGGTCATCAGGTCATCGTGACGTCATCAAGACGCCATTTTGTAAATTAACAAGATCGATTATATCTTCATAATCGATCATCAAAAATCAACTATATTCACATCACATAAACTTCACTTGACACGCAATCAAGTCATATCTTCACAGGTCATCTAGAGGTCAGGACGTGCGCGTACGCGCGCGTCAAAATTTTAAAATGGTCAAAATCACGTAGGATCAAGTCTGCACACGTTTCAGGTCATTTTGAGCATTTCAAAAATGTCCGTGCGTAAGCGTCCTCGCGCGCGTTTTACGCGCGCACAAGTCGTAAATAACGTTAAAAACGCTGTTTTTTCGATTGATTTGCAATCCTGACACTTTTCTTCATCATTTCCATCCACTTGGAATCATTTTCAATCAATAATAAGGTCGTACGGGGGCGTCAAACTTCAAAATCCGTGCGCGCGTCTATGGAGAAAATAACGTAAAAACGTGCAAAAACATGCCTATACAAAATTCACTATAGCTCGTTAGATAGTCCGTTGATCCCCCAGTTTTTTGTCATCATCAGGTAGGGTATGAATCATAAATTTCATTTCATGTATCATTTGACCCTTATAAACATTATGAAGCCATCAAAATGGCGCCAAAACTCAAAATTCCATTTTTCATGTTTTGACGTCATCACACTATGCAAATTTGGCCCTAGATTCGTAATTATTGGTCGTTTTTCGCCCAGATTTTAATATGTTGTAGCTGAGGCAATCTCCTACAAACTTAGTTGCCACCGTTTTCCATTTGATGACGTCATCACAGTGCAATTTTCAATTAAACATGCCATGTCAGAATTTTCCCTTTTTGCGTGTTATGTCTATGGAAGATGATTTCTTTTCGAATCATGAATCTACATGACATTGTTCTCTGAGCTGTATCTCAGTTGTTTTTTAGTCTATTTTCTTCCAGATTTTAATATGTTGTAGCTGAGACTATAAGCTTTTATTAGTAAGCCCTCCAATTTTTGATCAGATGTCGGGATCATGCCCAATTTTGAACTACCAAATGGATTTGAGAATCCCGTTTTTCGTTTACGTGTTATCTCTATGGGAAATATTTTGGTCTATTGGTCAAAGCACTTGCCTCCCATGCAGGTGACCCAGGTTCGATCCCCGGTGGGTCCATTAATTTTTTATTTTTTTGGGCTTCTTTTTTGCCTTTCATTTTACCATCTTCTTCGACTATTGTATCATATACAATCACAAACCATGTACTAAACTGCCTTATTTTGCGTGTTTTGTCTATTGGAAAGTAGTGTGCAGTAGTTTGTGTACAACCCTATATGGAAATTTCTCAAAATTGGCTTACTCGATTATCTTCAAATTTTCGTCAGTCATCAGTCCTAATAAGGTCAAGTTCGCGCATCTTTTTCAAGCTCATCAGATTATCGTGACGTCATCCAGGTGACATTTTGTAAAACTCAACTTATGGTCGTATCTTCATAACGAAATGTGATTTCTCTTTCATATTTGGCATGGTTAAGGTCACTGTCATTGCAGTCATGGTCATCAACATTATCATCACCATCACCATCACCATCATCATTATTATATCATCATCATGATTATCATCAACATCATTATCATCATCACTGTCATGATGATATTCATGATGATGATTATCATCATCACTGTCATGATATTCATGATGATGATGATGATGATTAACATCAAAATCATTATCATCATCACTGTCTTGATGATATAATGCTCATCAACATCATTATCATTATCACTGTCATTATATGATCATCATCATGATTATCATCAACATTATTATCATCACTGTCATGATGATATTCATGATGATGATGATGATGATTAACATCAAAATCATTATCATCATCACTGTCTTGATGATATAATGCTCATCAACATCATTATCATTATCACTGTCATTATATGATCATCATCAACATTATTATCATCACTGTCATGATGATATTCATGATGATGATTATCATCATCACTGTCATGATATTCATGATGATGATGATGATGATTAACATCAAAATCATTATCATCATCACTGTCTTGATGATATAATGTTCATCAACATCATTATCATTATCACTGTCATTATATGATCATCATCATGATTATCATCAACATTATTATCATCACTGTCATGATATTCATGATGATTATCATCGTTATCACATCTTCCAATGACCGTTTCACACATTTTTCTACATTCCTGTCCTCAAGAAGCATCTCCATGCGTGGCATTCTTGACTTCCATCTTCAGTTTAGTATTTCTCCATTAGTATGATCATCCTGATTACAATCATGATCGTACAAATTGAAAGACAGACCACCTAATTCGTCCTCATGACGAATTAAACTCTAGTTAGGTGGTCTGTCATTTATGACAGACCTCCTTTTAATTTTGTCAAGATTTTTCTTTATTTCTTCTTTTTATACAAATTCTTGTTCCCACCAAATCTCAAAATCGGCCAGGTCAATATCATCGAGTTTCATGTCATGTATGAGGTCAATCATGGACATGGTCCATTAAGCTTTTGGAGGTCATCAGGTCATCGTGACGTCATCAAGACGCCATTTTGTAAATTTACAAGATCGATTATATCTTCATAATCGATCATCAAAAAACAACTATATTCACATCACATAACCTTCACATGACGGGTCATCAAGTCATGTCCTCGCAGGTCATCTAGAGGTCAGGACGTGCGCGTACGCGCGCGTCAAAATTTAAAAATGCTCAAAATCACGTAGGATCAAGTCTGCAGACGTTTCAGGTCATTTTGAGCATTTCAAAAATGTACGTGCGTAAGCGTCCGCGCGCGCGTTTTACGCGCGTGCAAGTCGTAAATAACGTTAAAACGCTGTTTTTTCGATTGATTTGCAATCCTGACACTTTTCTTCATCATTTCCATCAACTTGGAATCCATTTCAATCAATAATAAAGTCGTACGGGCGCGTCAAAGTTCAAAATCCGTGCGCGCGTCTATGGCGAAAATAACGTAAAAACGTGCAAAAACATGCCTCTACAAAATTAACTCTAGCTCTTTAAATAGTCCATAAACCCCCCAATTTTTTTTCATCATCAGGTAGGGTATGAATCATAGATTTCATTTCATGTATCATTTAACCCTTATAAACATTATGACGTCATCAAAATGGCGCCAGAAGTCAAAATTTCCATTTTTCATGTTTTGACGTCATTACATTTATGCAAATTTGGCTCTAGATTCGTAATTATTGGTCGTTTTTCGCCCAGATTTTAATATGTTGTAGCTGAGGCAATTTCCTACAAAATCACTCACCACCATTTTTCATTTTGATGGCGTCATCACAGTGAAAATTTCAATTAAAAATGCCATGTCGGAATTTTCCCTATTTGCGTGTAATGTCTATGGAAGATGATTTTTTTTCGAATCATGAATCTACATGACATTGTTCTCTGAGCTGTATCTCAGTTGTTTTTAGTCTATTTTCTTCCAGATTTTAGTATGTTATAGCTGAGACTATACGCTTTTACAAGTGTGGTCTCCAATTTTTGATCAGATGTCGGGGATCATGCCCAATTTTTCACTACAAAATGGAATTTCAGAATCCCGTTTTTCGTTTACGTGTTATCTCTATGGGAAATATTTTGGTATATTGGTCAAAGCACTTGCCTCTCACTCCGGTGACCCAGGTTCGATCCCCGGTGGGTCCATTAAAAAATTTTTTTTTTTTTGCTTCTTTTTGCCTTTCATTTTACCATCTTCTTCGACTATTATATCATATATAATCACAAACCAAGTACTAAACTGCCTTATTTTGCGTGTTTTGTCTATTGGAAAGTAGTGTGCAGTAGTTTGTGTACAACCCTATGGAAATTGTGATTCCCTGTTGTGTATTAAAGCTATTGGGTTTATCTCCCAAGTATCCTGCAATGTCAAATAGTGCTAGTGCTCTTTCGTCAGTCATCAGTCCTAATAAGGTCAAGTTCCCGCAACTTTTTCAAGGTCATCAGATTATCGTGAAGTCATCCAGGCGCCTTTTTGTAAAACTCGACTTATGGTCGTATCTTCGTAACAAAATGTGATTTCTCTTTTATATTTGGCATAGTTAAGGTCACTGTCATTGCAGTCATGGTCATCATCATTATCCCCATCATCATCATCATTATCACCATCATCATTATATCATCATCATGACTATCATCAACATTATTATCATCATCACTGTCATCATATTCATCATGATGATGATGATAATGATGATTAACATCAACATCATTATCATCATTACTGTCATGATGATATAATGATCATCATCATGATTATCATCAACATCATTATCATCATCACTGTCATGATATTCATGATGATGGTGATGATTAACATCAAAATCATTATCATCACTGTCATGATATTTTTGATGATGATTATCATCAACATCATTATCATCATCACTGTCATGATATTCATGACGATGCTGATGATTATGAACTTCATTATCATCATGACCTTTATGATGATATAATGATCATCATCAGATTATCGTGACGACATCCAGGCGCCTTTTTGTAAAAATCAACTTATGGTCGTATCTTCGTAACAAAATGTGATTTCTCTTTTATATTTGGCATAGTTAAGGTCACTGTCATTGCAGTCATGGTCATCATCATTATCCCCATCATCATCATCATTATCACCATCATCATTATATCATCATCATGACTATCATCAACATTATTATCATCATCACTGTCATCATATTCATCATGATGATGATGATAATGATGATTAACATCAACATCATTATCATCATTACTGTCATGATGATATAATGATCATCATCATGATTATCATCAACATCATTATCATCATCACTGTCATGATATAATGATCATCATCATGATTATATCATCACCATCATTATCATCATGTCATGATATTTTTGATGATGATTATCATCAACATCATTATCATCATCACTGTCATGATATTCATGACGATGCTGATGATTATGAACTTCATTATCATTATGACCTTTATGATGATATAATGATCATCATCATGATTATCATCAACATCATTATCATCATCAATGTCATGATGATATTCATGATGATGACTATCATCAACATCATTATCATCATCACTGTCATGATATAATGATCATCGTCATGATTATATTCAACATCATTATCATCATTACTGTCATGATATTCATCATGATGATCATCAACATCATCACATCTTCCAATGACCGTTTCACACATTTTTCTACATTCCTGTCCTCAAGAAGCATCTCCATGCGTCGCATTCTTGACTTCCTACATGTATCTTCAGTCTAGCATTATGATCACCCTGATTACAATCATGATCATACAAATTGAAAGACAGACCACCTAATTCGTCCTCATGACGAATTAAACTCTAGTTAGGTGATCTGTCGGTATCGACAGATCACCTATTAATTTTGTCAAGATTTTTCTTTATTTTTATTTCTTTTTAAGACAAATTTTTGTTCCCACCAAATCTCAAAATCGGCCAAGTCAATATCATCGAGTTTCATGTCATGTATGAGGTCAATCATGGACATGGTCCATTAAGCTTTTGGAGGTCATCAGGTCATCGTGACGTCATTAAGACGCCATTTTGTAAATTTACAAGATCGATTATATCTTCATAATCGATCATCGAAAATCAACTATATTCACAACACATAAACTTCAGATGACGGGTCATCAATTCATGTCCTCACAGGTCACCTAGAGGTCAAGACGTGCGCGTACGCGCGCGTCAAAATTTAAAAATGCTCAAAATCACGTAGGATCAAGTCTGCACACGTTTCAGGTCATTTTGAGCATTTCAAAAATGTCGGTGCGTAAGCGTCCGCGTGCGCGTTTTACGCGCGCGCAAGTCGTAAATAACGTTAAAACGCTGTTTTTTCGATTGATTTGCAATCCTGACACTTTTTTTCATCATCACCATCAACTTGGAATCAATTTCAATCAATAATAAGGTCGTACGGGCGCGTCAAAGTTCAAAATCCGTGCGCGCATCTATGGCGAAAATAACGTAAAAACGTGCAAAAACATGCCTCTACAAAATTAACTCTAGCACTTTAAATAGTCCATAAACCCCCCAATTATTTTTCATCACCAGGTAGGGTATGAATCATAGATATGATTTCATGTATCATTTGACCCTTATAAACATTATGACGTCATCAAAATGGCGCCAGAATTCAAAATTTCCATTTTTCATGTTTTCACGTCATCACATTTATGCAAATTTGGCTCTAGATTCGTAATTATTGGTCGTTTTTCGCCCAGATTTTGATATGTTATAGCTGAGACAATTCTCTACAAGATCAGTTACCACCGTTTTCCATTTTGATGACGTAATCATATTGAAATTTTCAATCAAAAACGACATGTCAGAATTTCCCCTTTTTGCGTGTTATGTCTATGGAAGATGATTTTTTTTCGAATCATGAATCTACATGACATCGTTCTCTGAGCAGTATCTCAGTTATTTTTGGTCTATTTCCTTCCAGATTTTAATATGTTGTAGCTGAGACTATAAGCTTTTATTAGTAAGCCCTTCAATTTTTGATCAGATGTCGGGATCATGCCCAATTTTGAACTACCAAATGGGATTTGAGAATCCCGTTTTTCGTTTACGTGTTATCTCTATGGGAAATATTTTGGTCTATTGGTCAAAGCACTTGCCTCCCATGGAGGTGACCCAGGTTCGATCCCGGTGGGTCCATAACAATTTTTTTTTTTTTTGCTTTTTTTTTGCCTGTCATTTTACCATCCTCTTCGACTATTGTAACATAAAAAATCACAAATCATGTAATAAACTGCCATATTTTCCGTATTATGTCTATTAGAAAGTAGTGTACAGTAGTTTGTGTACAACCCTACGGAAATTGTGATTTCCTGTCCTGTATTAGAGCTATATGGTTAATCTCCCAAGTATCCTGTATCATCATCATTATTATCATCACCATCATGATCATCATCGCTATTATTATATCATCATCATCATCATTCTATCATTATAATCATCATAATCACCATTATCATCATCACCATAAACATTTTACAATGACCGTTACACATTTTGCTACATTCCTGTCCTCACGAAACATCTCCATGCATGGTATTCTTGACATCCTATCTTCAGTTTACCATTTCCCCATTATTATGATCATCCTGATTACAATCATGATCGTACAAATTGAAAGACAGATCACCTAATTCGTCCTCATGACGAATTAAATTCTAGTTAGGTGGTCTGTCATTTATGACAGACCTCCTTTTAATTTTGTCAAGATTTTCTTTATTTTTATTATTTATTTTTATAACAAATTTTTGTTCCCACTAAATCTCAAAATCGGCCATGTCAATATCATCAAGTTTCATGTCATGTATGAGGTCAATCATGGACATGGTCCATTAAGCTTTTGGAGGTCATCAGGTCATCGTGACGTCATCAAGACGCCATTTTGTAAATTTACAAGATCGATTATATCTTCATAATCGATCATCAAAAATCAACTATATTCACATCACATAAACTTCACTTGATGGGTCATCAAGTCATGTCTTCACAGGTCACCTAGAGGTCAGGACGTGCGCGTACGCGCGCGTCAAAATTTAAAAATGCTCAAAATCACGTAGGATCAAGTCTGCACACGTTTCAGGTCATTTTGAGCATTTCAAAAATGTCCGTGCGTAAGTGTCCGCGCGCGCGTTTTACGCGCGCGCAAGTCGTAACTAACGTTAAAACACTGTTTTTTCGATTGATTTGCAATCTTGACACTTTTCTTCATCATTTCCATCAACTTGGAATCAATTTCAATCAATAATAAGGTCGTACGGGCGCGTCAAAGTTCAAAATCCGTGCGCGCATCTATGGCGAAAATAACGTAAAAACGTGCAAAAACATGCCTCTACAAAATTAACTCTAGCTCTTTAAATAGTCCATAAATCCCCCATTTTTTTGTCATCATCAGGTAGGGTATGAATCATAGATATGATTTCATGTATCATTTGACCCTTATAAACATTATGACGTCATCAAAATGGCACCAGAAATCCAAATTTCCATTTTTCATGTTTTGACGTCATCACATTTATGCAAATTTGGCTCTAGATTCGTAATTATTGGTCTTTTTTCGCCCAGATTTTGATATGTCATAGCTGAGGCAATTTCCTACAAAATTAGTTGCCACCATTTTTCATTTTGATGACGTCATCACAGTGAAATTTTCAATTAAAGACGCCATGTCAGAATTTTCCCTATTTGCGTGTTATGTCTATGGAAGATGACTTTTTTTCGAATCATGAATCTACATGACATCGTTCTCTGAGCAGTATCTCAGTTATTTTTGGTCTATTTTCTTCCAGATTTTAGTATGTTATAGCTGAGACTATAAGCTTTTACAAGTGTGGTCTCCAATTTTTGATCAGATGTCGGGATCATGCCCAATTTTTCAGTACAAAATGTGATTTGAGAATCCCTTTTTCGTTTACGTGTTATCTCTATGGGAAATATTCTGGTCTATCGGTAAAGCACATGACTACCATGGTCAAGTACCTGGTTCGATCCCGGGCCAATTTTTTTTTTTTTTTTTTTTGCTTCTTTTTGCCTGTCATTTTACAATCCTTTTCGACTAGTATAACATAAAAAATCACAAATCATGTAATAAACTGCCTTATTTTCCCGTATTATGTCTATTAGAAAGTAGTGTGCAGTAGTTTTGTGTACAACCCTATGGAAATTGTGATTTCCTGTCCTGTATTAGAGCTAAGGGGTTAATCTGCCAAGTATCCTGTATCATCATCATTATTATCATCACTGTCATGATATTCATGATGATGATTATCATCACTGTCATGATATTCATGATGATGATTATCATCAACGTCATCACATCTTCCAATGACACATTTTTCTACATTCCTGTCCTCAAGAAGCATCTCCATGCATGGCATTCTTAACTTCCTATCTTCAGTTTAGTATTTCCCCATTATTATGATCATCCTGATTACAATCATGATCGTACCAATTGAAGGACAGACCACCTAATTCGTCCTCATGACGAATTAAATTCTAGTTAGGTGGTCTGTCATTTATGACAGACCTCCTTTTAATTTTGTCAAGATTTTTCTTTAATATTTATTTATTTCTTTTTATTACAAAATGTTGTTCCCACCAAATCTCAAAATCAGCCAGGTCAGTATCATCAAGTTTCATGTCATGTATGAGGTCAATCATGGACATGGTCCATTAAGCTTTTGGAAGTCATCAGGTCATCGTGACGTCATCAAGACGCCATTTTGTAAATTTACAAGATCGATTATATCTTCATAATCGATCATCAAAAATCAACTATATTCACATCACATAAACTTCACTTGATGGGTCATCAAGTCATGTCTTCACAGGTCATCTAGAGGTCAGGACGTGCGCGTACGCGCGCGTCAAAATTTAAAAATGCTCAAAATCACGTAGGATCAAGTCTGCACACGTTTCAGGTCATTTTGAGCATTTCAAAAATGTCCGTGCGTAAGTGTCCGCGCGCGCGTTTTACGCGCGCGCAAGTCGTAACTAACGTTAAAACACTGTTTTTTCGATTGATTTGCAATCTTGACACTTTTCTTCATCATTTCCATCAACTTGGAATCAATTTCAATCAATAATAAGGTCGTACGGGCGCGTCAAAGTTCAAAATCCGTGCGCGCATCTATGGCGAAAATAACGTAAAAACGTGCAAAAACATGCCTCTACAAAATTAACTCTAGCTCTTTAAATAGTCCATAATCCCCCAATTTTTTGTCATCATCAGGTAGGGTATGAATCATAGATATGATTTCATGTATCATTTGACCCTTATAAACATTATGACGTCATCAAAATGGCACCAGAAATCCAAATTTCCATTTTTCATGTTTTGACGTCATCACATTTATGCAAATTTGGCTCTAGATTCGTAATTATTGGTCTTTTTTTCGCCCAGATTTTGATATGTCATAGCTGAGGCAATTTCCTACAAAATTAGTTCGCACCATTTTTCATTTTGATGACGTCATCACAGTGAAATTTTCAATTAAAGACGCCATGTCAGAATTTTCCCTATTTGCGTGTTATGTCTATGGAAGATGACTTTTTTTCGAATCATGAATCTACATGACATCGTTCTCTGAGCAGTATCTCAGTTATTTTTGGTCTATTTTCTTCCAGATTTTAATATGTTGTAGCTGAGACTATAAGCTTTTACAAGTGTGGTCTCCAATTTTTGATCAGATGTCGGGATCATGCCCAATTTTTCAGTACAAAATGTGATTTGAGAATCCCGTTTTCATTTACGTGTTATCTCTATGGGAAATATTCTGGTCTATCGGTAAAGCACATGACTACCATGGTCAAGGTACCTGGTTCGATCCCCGGGGCCAATTTTTTTTTTTTTTTTTTTGCTTCTTTTTGCCTGTCATTTTACAATCCTTTTCGACTAGTATAACATAAAAAATCACAAATCATGTAATAAACTGCCTTATTTTCCCGTATTATGTCTATTAGAAAGTAGTGTGCAGTAGTTTTGTGTACAACCCTATGGAAATTGTGATTTCCTGTCCTGTATTAGAGCTAAGGGGTTAATCTGCCAAGTATCCTGTATCATCATCATTATTATCATCACTGTCATGATATTCATGATGATGATTATCATCACTGTCATGATATTCATGATGATGATTATCATCAACGTCATCACATCTTCCAATGACACATTTTTCTACATTCCTGTCCTCAAGAAGCATCTCCATGCATGGCATTCTTAACTTCCTATCTTCAGTTTAGTATTTCCCCATTATTATGATCATCCTGATTACAATCATGATCGTACAAATTGAAGGACAGACCACCTAATTCGTCCTCATGACGAATTAAATTCTAGTTTCTTTTATTACAAATGTTTGTTCCCACCAAATCTCAAAATCGGCCAGGTCAATATCATCGAGTTTCATGTCATGTATGAGGTCAATCATGGACATGGTCCATTAAGCTTTTGGAGGTCAGCAGGTCATCGTGACGTCATCAAGACGCCATTTTGTAAATTTACAAGATCGATTATATCTTCATAATCGATCATCAAAAATCAACTATATTCACATCACATTAACTTCACATGACGGGTCATCAAGTCATGTCCTCACAGGTCATCTAGACGTCAGGACGTGCGCGTACGCGCGCGTCAAAATTTAAAAATGCTCAAAATCACGTAGGATCAAGTCTACACATGTTTCAGGTCATTTTGAGCATTTCAAAAATGTCCGTGCGTAAGCGTCCGCGCGCGGGTAAAACGCGCGCGCAAGTCGTAGATAACGTTAAAACGCTGTTTTTTTTCGATTGATTTGCAATCCTGATACTTTTCTTCATCATTTCCATCAACTTGGAATCAATTTCAATCAATAATAAGGTCGTACGGGCGCGTGAAAGTTCAAAATCCGTGCGTGCGTCTATGACCAAAATAACGTAAAAACGTGCAAAAACATGCCTCTACAAAATTAACTCTAGCTCTTTAAATAGTCCACAAACTCCCCAATTTTTTGTCATCTTTGGGTAGGGGAGGAATCACAGATATGATTTCATGTATCATATGACCCTTATAAACATTATGACGTCATCAAATTGGCGCCAGAAGTCAAAATGTCCATTTTTCATGTTTTCACGTCATCACATTTATGCAAATTTGGCTCTAGATTCGTAATTATTGGTCGTTTTTTACCCAGATTTTAATATGTTGTAGCTGAGGCAATTTCCTACAAAATCACTCGTCACCATTTTTCATTTTAATGACGTCGTCACAGTGAAATTTTCAATTAAAGATGCCATGTCAGAATTTTCCCTATTTGCGTGTTATGTCTATGGAAGATGATTTTTTTTCGAATCATGAATCTACATGACATTGTTCTCTGAGCTGTATCTCAGTTGTTTTTAGTCTATTTTCTTCCAGATTTTAGTATGTTATAGCTGAGACTATAAGCTTTTATAAGTGTGGTCTCCAATTTTTGATCAGATGTCGGGATCATGCCCAATTTTTCACTACAAAATGGGATTTGAGAATCCCGTTTTTCGTTTACGTGTTATCTCTATGGGAAATATTGTGGTATATTGGTCAAAGCACTTGCCTCTCACTCCGGTGACCCAGGTTCGATTCCCGGTGGGTCCATTAAAAAAAAATTTTTTTTGCTTCCTTTTGCCTGTCATTTTACCATCTTGTTCGACTATTTTAACATAAAAAATCACAAACCAAGTAATAAAATGCCTGATTTTGCATGTTATGTCTATTGGAAAGTAGTGTGCAGTAGTTTGTGTACAACCCTATGGAAATTGTGATTGCCTGTCGTGTATTAAAGCTATTGGCCCGTATTCTGAACTCCGGTTTAACTTAAACCATGGTCTAAATGTGTGGTTGAACTATGGGCAGCCAAATGTGACACAAATTTCAAACAGTAGATATTCAATTTGTCAGCATTTTTGGTACTCAACCTTTTTAAAACTGTCTGGGAATGATAAGTAGAATATTTTTCTTGACCATTAAAGCACGAGACCAGTATCCTGAAAACATAAGGAACATACAGTGTAAACACAGTTTTGACATTTTTGGCTACCCATAGTTAAACCACAGATTTCAACCACGGTTTAAGTTAAACCGGAGTTCAGTACGGGCCATTGGGTTTATCTCCAAAGTATCCTACACTGTCAAATAGTGCTATTTGATATCACAATTTCTCAAAATTGGCTTACTCAATTATCTTCAAATTTTAGTCAGTCATCAGTCCCAAGAAGGTCAAGTCCCCGCATCTTTTTCAAGGTCATCAGATTATCGTGACGTCATCCAGGCGCCATTTTGTAAAAATCAACTTATGGTCGTATCTTCATAACAAAATGTGATTTCTCTTTCATATGTGGCATGGTTAAGGTCACTGTCATTGCAGTCATGGTCAACACCATTATCCCCACCATTACCATCATCATCACCATCATCATCATTATATCATCATCTTCATAATCACCATTACCATAATCATCACAATTATCACATCATCAATAATCATCATTATCACCTTCATAATCATGATTATCATCACCATCATAATCATCATTACATCATCATCATCATCATCATGATTATCACCAACATCAACATCATCTTTATTATCATCACCGTTATGATCATCATCCCTATTATTATATCATCACCATCATTATATCCCTGATAGCAGAAAGTGTTAAAAATTACGTGATATTTTCGTCGTGGTTTTCGTCTTTTTTACGTCCTGTAATTACGTCAATAAGACGACAACTTGCACCATCGCAAGACGTCAAGAGGACGTCTTATTTTGACGTCATCTGTACACTGTAAAAACTGAAGTGCTGTATATAGCACTTTTTGTGGGCATGCATTGGGACTGCACTCAGAGTGCTATTGAATGCACACAGCGTGCTATTTGAGCACTTTCACGGGAGCTGGACCGGCTCCTTAAACTGCTAAACATTCATTAAAAAAATGATTTGGGCGAGCCAGGGTCCGCTGATCGAGAATTGCTGGCATTACCGCTAGACTAACTCACATTGTATTATTTAGAGCAGATCATATTGTTACATAGTGAATTTACGACACCACATAGTTCATGTTATCTACTTGACTCCCATGACTAAACTGGATTGCAAGAAGCATTCGCTAGTCCATCGGTAAGGTCAGCGCATCTCAATCAGCGGAACCTGGTTCGAGGCTCGCCACGGTCACGTTTTTTTTTTGCTGGTAAATTAGCACACTACAAGTGCTATAAACAGCATTTCAGGTGCAGTCACTATATATGCCCATAAAAGTAGCACTTTAGTTTTTACAGTATACAAGACGTAGAGATGACGTCAAAATAAGACGTCCTCTTGATGTCTTGCGCTGGTGCAAGTTGTCGTCTTATTGACGTAATTACAAGACGTAAAAAAAACGAAAACCACGACGTAAATATCACGTCATTTTAAACATTTTCTGCTATCAGGGATCATCATAATCATTGTAACCATCATCATAATCATCACCATTATCATATTTGGCATTGTTAAGGTCACTGTCATTGCAGTCATGGTCAACACCATTATCCCCACCATTACCATCATCATCACCATCATCATCATTATATCATCATCTTCATAATCATCACAATTATCACATCATCAATAATCATCATTATCACCTTCATCATCATGATTATCATCACCATCATAATCATCATTACATCATCATCATCATCATGATTATCACCAACATCAACATCATCATTATTATTATCACCGTTATGATCATCATCGCTATTATTACTATATCATCACCATCATCATAATATCAATCTAATCATTATAACCATCATTATATCATTATAATCATCACCATTATCATCATCACCATAATCATTTTACAATGACCGTTTCCCACATTTTGTTACATTCCTGTCCTCAAGAAGCATCTCCATGCATGGCATTCTTGACTTCCTATCTTCAGTTTAGCATTTCCCCATTGTTATGATCATCCTGATTATAATCATGATCATACAAATTGAAAGACAGACCACCTAATTCGTCGTCATGACGAATTAAACTCTAGTTATATCAAATTTTTGTACCCACCAAATCTCAAAATCGGCCAGGTCAATATCATCGAGTTTCATGTCATGTATGAGGTCAATCATGGACATGATCCATTAACATTTTGGAGGTCATCAGGTCATCGTGACGTCATCAAGACGCCATTTTGTAAATTTACAAGATCTATTATATCTTCATAATCGATCTTCAAAAATCAACTATATTCACATCACATGAACTTCCGATGACGGGTCATCAAATCATGTCCTCACAGGTCATCTAGAGGTCAGGACGTGCGCGTACGCGCGCGTCAAAATTTAAAAATGCTCAAAATCACATAGGATCAAGTCTGCACACGTTTCAGGTCATTTTGAGCATTTCAAAAATGTCCGTACGTAAGCGTCCGCGCGCGCGTTTTACGCGCGCACAAGTCGTAAATAACGTTAAAACGCTGTTTTTTCGATTGATTTGCAATCCTGACACTTTTCTTCATCATTTCCATCAACTTGGAATCAATTTCAATCAATAATAAGGTCGTACAGGCGCGTCAAACTTCAAAATCCGTGCGCGCGTCTATGGCGAAAATAACGTAAAAACGTGCAAAAACATGCCTCTACAAAATTAACTCTAGTTCTTTAAATAGTCCACAAACCCCTCAATTTTTTTTCATCATCAGGTAGGGTATGAATCATAGATTTCATTTCATGTATCATTTGACCCTTATAAACATTATGACGTCATCAAAATGGCGCCAGAATTCAAAATTTCCATTTTTCATGTTTTGACGTCATCATATTTATGCAAATTTGGCTCTAGATTCGTACTTATTGGTCGTTTTTCGCCCAGATTTTAATATGTTGTAGCTGAGGCAATTTCCTAAGAAATAAGTCATCACCATTCTTCATTTTGATGACGTCATCACAGTGATATATTCAATTAAAGATGCCATGTCAGAATTTTCCCTATTTGCGTGTTATGTCTATGGAAGATGATTTTTTTTCGAATCATGAATCTACATGACATTGTTCCCTGAGCTGTATCTCAGTTGTTTTTGATCTATTTTCTCCCAGATTTTAGTATGTTATAACTGAGACTATAAGCTTTTATAAGTGTGGTCTCCAATTTTTGATCAGATGTCGGGATCATGCCCAATTTTTCACTACAAAATGTGATTTGAGAATCCCGTTTTTCGTTTATGTGTTATCTCTATGGGAAATGTTTTGGTATATTGGTCAAAGCACTTGCCTCTCATTCCGGTGACCCAGGTTCGATCCCCGGTGGGTCCATTAAAATTTTTTTTTTTTTTTGCTTCTTTTTGCCTTTCATTTTACCATCTTCTTCGACTATTATATCATATACAATCACAAACCATGTACTAAACTGCCTTATTTTGCGTGTTTTGTCTATTGGAAATTAGTGTGCAGTAGTTTGTGTACAACCAGATGGAAATTTCTCAAAATTGGCATACTCAATTATCTTCAAATTTTCGGCAGTCATCAGTCCTAATAAGGTCAAGTTCGCGCATCTTTTTCAAGCTCATCAGATTATCGTGACGTCATCCAGGCGACATTTTGTAAAAATCAACTTATGGCCGTATCTTCATAACGAAATGTGATTGCTCTTTCATATTTGGCATGGTAAAGGTCACTGTCATTGCAGTCATGGTCATCACCATTATCATCACCATCACCATCACCATCATCATTATATCACTATCATGATTATCATCAACATCATTATCATCACTGTCATGATGATATTCATGATGATGATTATCATCAACATCATTATCATCATCACTGTCATATTTATGATGATGATGATGATGATTAACATTAAAATCATTA
This sequence comes from Heliocidaris erythrogramma, assembly GCA_025617745.1. Classification (NCBI taxonomy): domain Eukaryota; kingdom Metazoa; phylum Echinodermata; class Echinoidea; order Camarodonta; family Echinometridae; genus Heliocidaris; species Heliocidaris erythrogramma. The sequence goes on from CM046868.1 coordinate 1,991,028, forward strand.
TCACCATCACTGTCATGATATGATCATCATCATGATTATCATCAACATCACTATCATCACTGTCATGATATTCATGATGATGATTATCATCAACGTAATCACATCTTCCAATGACCGTTTCACACATTTTTCTACATTCCTGTCCTCAAGAAGCATCCCCATGCGTGGCATTCTTGACTTCCTATCTTCAGTTTAGTATATCCCCATTATTATGATCATCCTGCTTACAATCATGATCATACAAAGTGAAAGACAGACCACCTAATTCGTCCTCATGACGAATTAAATTCTAGTTGTAGTATACTTTTGTTTTATCTTTAAAGGGCAATCCAACCTTTGTAGTAATTTAATTTGTGTCAAATCAGAAAATCAGAGAAGCAGATTGGTGAAAGTTTGTACGGAATCGAACAAACAATAAGAAAGTTATGATCTTTAAAAAGTTTTAACTATAAACATGATAAACATGATAATGTACATATTGGCATGTCAAATTGGCCGAATCAGTACGGTCACTGTCACAGCGGCGGTCAAATGTCCCATTTACTCCAGTTCACAAAATGACTAAAATGACTAAAATGTCAATTTATCAAAATGTATAACTCAGTAGGATATTTTCCTTTTTGGAGAATTATGCTATTTATAATATATTTGGAGTACTTGCCCCGACGGTGAACAATGGTGAAGGCGTTCAAGAGAAAACCGGAAAGAGATACATGTATTTTGGTGAGAGTTGACCGAAAATACATACAATCGATTCACCAAATTGCCACTCTGAGATTCGCATAGATCATGGAACTACTATAGAGATAGAAGTAGGGATCCCATTTTTTCCAAACATTCATAACTTTCTTATTCTCTTCGATTTCTTTCAAACTTTCACCATCCGTTTTCTCTTATTTTTCTCCTTTTCACACAAATCAGCTTTTTACAAAGTTTGGATCGCCCTTTAAGAAAAATAATTTAAAAAAAAGACATATAGCTCGATGAAATTGCTTAAAATGACCGAAAAGACTTGTTTTGTTTTGTTTTTAATGATGCCAGGCATGTAGAGGACTGCCAGCCTATAAACTCAATTCGAATATGACCCACAATAGCCTCAGAAGCAAATGCCAAAATCGTTTCCCACAAACTGACAAAAGGTAATTACAGCCATCTGGAAAAACCCGATAGAAGACAAAAAAAAGTTTATACCGATAAAGCAATTTCTGTTGTATGGGACGGGTGTGGGAAGGAAATAGAATACCATAATCATGAAAATAGCAATTTAGAATTTCTCTGATATTCCATTCATTCAAGGAAGTAAAACAAAAATTAAGTTTTATGCGTAATATAATACCCCTATAATAGGAGCTAGGCCTAATTATTTTTTTCCAAGGCTTAAGTAATGGATCGTAATACATGTAGTAAAAAATGTACATGTCGACCTTCATTTTGGCTGGAAAGCGTGATATAATGTCAAAATATGCAGGTATAATAACTAAAGAAATATGTAAAGTTGATGCTGGTAATAAATTAAAATTCATTTTAAATAGCGTTGCTACTTTACGAAAGGCATGAACTCTATTATTCACTTGATTGTCTGGCTTTAAATTCGAGAAGTTAAGAGTTCCAATCCCAAGCTGCCCCATGCATCGTCATTTCATCTAAACTTGTCTTTCTCGACCCAAATGTCAAAATGGCGACCTGGCTGGATTTATTTCTTGAAATGCAATGTCCGCTGCATACAGATGGCATTATTGCTGTTACTCATTGGAATTTTGAAATCAGTTGAATGATTTTGATATCAGATGACAGTGTGTTGCTAAATGGGCAAGCCAAAACCCATGACTACAGTGAGTCAGAGTGACTGAATAATATCTAAAAGAAGGCCTTTGGTGTTGCTTCACGCATGGACAATCCAACAAAATTCTAGAGTGAGTTGATATGAATCATCATTTCTTTCTCATGCAGACCTTCTTTGACAACATCTTTGACAAGATCAGCAAATAAAAACAACTTACTTGTTATGTCCAAACTCCCCTCTTTATAATTCAATTAAATACTTTGCCTTGACCATCCCTTTATAATTTTCCTTACATTTATGATTACTCATGCTATTGGATTTTATGTTCTTTGACTTTGTTGTTGTAATCTTAGACTGTGATTTTGTTCCATTTGTATGACGTTGCTTGTTGTCATGTCCATTACTATGAAATATTTCATGTTTATTTACTTATTATTATTTCATTATTTATTTTGTATTCTTTATTTTATACTGCATGGTTGGTCTGTTCAGTTATGCAAAACTGCTTTCCAAAGGCGCCCTGTTTTGGTCGTCTGTTGGGAGCCAGAGGGGTGCAGACTCTGTTCTGGCTCTCAGCAGACGTTATGTTCTTAATTAAAAGTTATCTGTAGATGTTGGTTCATGATATGTTGATGTTTTACTATATGATTTTTAAACATGTGAGACCGTGAAATATGTAAATAAATTCAATCCAATTATATATTAATAATAATAATAATAATACTGTATATTTATAGAGCGCACACACCGTCCAAAGACGCTCATGGCGCTAGGCCCAGCAACAGTTCTCTTATACCTGGCAAATAAACACATACATGTGCACATATATCTACCTACATACATATACATATAAGCCTGCATACTGTATATATCCACAAATCAACCCACAACCCACCAAAAATTTTTTTTTTTTTTAATATTATATTCTGTACAAGACGCTGTGTGGTGGGAATCACATATAGTCACTCTTAGTCTCTTTTATATGATATACAAGCCGCGTATTATTATTATTATTATTGGCATAATTATATCCAGCATAATTATGATGCGACCGAAATAATTAAGCCCCACGTCTGAAGCCATCTTCCCCTCACCCCAAAAGAGAGACGGGGAAAATGCAGTGGGTCTACGGCGCGGGAGTATTGGGCATCCCATGTACATTCCTTCCGCTTCCCCATCTCTTTTAGGAGAGGTTCCGCCCCTGTATGGATACGCTATAGTTAATATTACTAAAACATATCAGTTCCCATCATTCTAACCGATTGTAATCCTTTCAAAGTGTGTTACCCACGAGTCAAATCTCTTCTCAGATGAAATTAGTTTCATATAAAACAAAAAACTTTTAAAATAAGCAAAGCATTGATTTCAACATTTTACGCGCCAACATTAGTTGGTATACGTTTTTTCTTTCTCTCTGAAGGAAACTGAAAAAAAAAAAATTCTTGAAAATTGTTAAAATTCTTTTGCCAGTTTGTTATAAGACGTAATGATATTTTTTTTTAGACTATTTAAGCAATTTCATACGAAATGTAAAACTTTATTTGCGATTTGTTTATGTGAAAATTCATTTCAATTGTCATTTTGTAAAAATTATTATTATCAATTTTTTTTGTAATGAAATGTGTAACTTAAATATAAGAATTTTATTCTTCTTGAAATGATTATTTCTATTTTCTACTCGCAAATATATTTTACATGAAAGTTTATTTGTATTATTGTTTGGAAATGTGAAACTTCAGTTAGCAGTTACAGTTATGTGAAGATATATTGTTATATTGTATGAAATGTTTCAAATTATGTTCAATTTCTTTATGAGAGAAAATAAGAAAAACTTTTTTTTTTTTTAATCGTTTTTACTGTCCATGAATCCAAATCCTTTGAATTTGAAATTTGAGTGTCATTATGATGTTTGGTTTGATGAATGATGCTACAGGGTGAAAGTTACATTCAGGAGAACTTCTTAGAGTTCGTTGAACTTCTCCGGAAATTATCGATTGAGCATTTGTTTGCATTTGGATAAACGAAAGAGAGAAATACATCCTCGCAGGGGGTCATGTAAGTTGCTCTGCATATTGTGCAGTAGATGTGTTTCCATTACCTTTTGAAAAGACGTTTATTAATGCAATAAAAAAATTCTCCGATTTCACCCGATTCTACCCCGCAATACATCTTCTTTTTTTTTTAATTAGCGTTACAGCCATCATATTTTCAGAGTCACTGGCTTTATAAAGGCAACAATATACTGCTGTCAGAGTCGTATATATTATAAAAATGAAATTACATCCGTCGCCAATTATGCTGATTAGTTTTCACCAGTCTTGACAGGATTTGACAAATTTCCAAAAGTTAGATTCCATGTATAGGCTTACTGTACAAATTCCTAACTGTCAATCTACAATTATTACTATTGGTAAATGTAGCGATTATTCCAATTTCTGCCATCTTCGATTTATTGCATTTGATTTTCGGTAATATCGTTCATTTATTTTCTTTCATATACTTTCCAGGCACTTTGAAAAACAAGCATAATATAGACTACATTTGCTCACTGAGTAATAGGTCTCTGTACTGCGTGACATGTACCCTGTATCAACCACAGACGTATTAAATTTAATGTTATAACATCGATACATTCGGCAAGGTCTTGAATTTGATATGACCTGCCAACCTACACAAAAACAACTTATTGATTCCTTATAGGATAATGAAAATACAACCGCTGTCTCGTTGAAAAACTTTTTTGTTCACTGCAGTTCTAACCCTTTTCAGCCCCCTTCCTCACCGGGAAAGCCTCGGGTTTAAGTGATGATAATGATCTCTTGTCTGTTCCAAACACACGCAGCCACTGAATGTATCCGGTGTGTAAAACTGGGTTATCTGAAGTCCAATGATGACAAGAATGTGGATATCCGATATCCGGTTAAGCAATTAGGTTGTGTTTGAAGAAGCGGCGGCTCCGGATAGTAGGCGGTTTGCGATTAGAACTCTAACGCTACTATGTGAGCTCACAAAGACTGGAAACTTTCGTCACCTGTTGGATAAAAATATATATTCATTACGCAGGTTATGATGTCAATTTCCATAGTAAACAACCCTGGAAACTCGAATGAAGCTTTGCAAAAAGGGGGACGACTATCATTTTGATACCGTTTTCTGGGTCAATACTCGAATGTAATCAGTTCATAAGTTATATATTGTAATGTTTGTAGTGTTTCATTTAATATCATTTTAAGAAATTGAATTACCGAAAAATTGTGAATGAAATTTATCTGTATTCTAGAAAAGTTTACTGGTTGTTATGTAAAGCAGTCAAATTACCCTTGTCCATTTTCTCTGCTATATCTATAGTAGTACTCTATTCTCCTTTTCTTTTCCTTTTTTCTTGTTATAGTTTCATAATGCGCTTCGTGATAGTTTACCAGGCCCCCGTTTCATAAAACTTGTTATCAATAAAACAACTGCCTCATTTATATGACAAATTCGCTCTCAGCCAATCAGATTCAAGGATTTCAGAAGTTTATAACAATTATTGTAACTTGTTATTATTAACAAGTTTCATGAAACGGGGCCCAGATGATAGATGGCGAAATGTATTCCGTTGAATTATTATATTACATAATTGTGTGATATAATATATTCACAACGGTTGTGATATCATAGCCATGGGGGCTTAAGACTTGGAGGGACAGGTAGACACCCACCCCCCCCCCCCCCCCCCCACCCAAAGAAGAAATAACTATAAACAAAAAAAAAGCTGGAAATGAACAACTAAAGATTAGAAAATCGAACCAGCTTAAAAACTCGGGCTCATAGCTAATGGAAAAGTGCTTTTCAGTAAATGCTTGTGATTTCTGTCAAGATTTCGTTAGTATTTAAACTCATTGTTCTTAAAAACCCACCTGCTGTATAAGATACTGTTTAAAATACTGTTTAACTATATACCGTTGAACTGTATAAGATACTGTATAACAATGCTGTTTAGCCTTATAAGATACTGTATTACTATTAAAGTATTAAGAAGTAATTCAAGTCAGTTTCCCTTGAAATGGAATTCTATTTCCAGGCCCCTAAATTAGCTGTGCGCCGATGGGTATATATAGATCCTATTTGCATCAAGCCACTCAATCAAAAAAGGTGAGAACAGAATCTGGAATAAATAAAAGATCGCTTGACGCTGCTTCTGTGCCCAATTACTGTAATGATATAGAATTAGAAGTTAGCGTATAAGCAGCTTTTTCATGCATGTTTGCGATGGGGAAAGGGGAAGATATAGCCCAAGCGATGTGTGGCATGATAACTTTATGTCTCTCTGAAAAATGAACAGATTTCGCCTTTTCAGACCCTGTTCTTTTGGTATATGGGGTGAAGGGGGCGCAAACTTAGTTGTGTCGTTAAAGTGTGAAAATGTAGGGGGATAGCAGTAGACGGTTGTCTTTTACCTATATGTGTTGTGATCGGAAGATTTTCAAGGCATGCCGGCTACAAATACTTAAAAGATGGCCTTTAATGGGAATATATTGTATAAGCACGGAGCAATACTAAACGACAAAACGACAGATTCTTAGATACTGCCGCAGGGGCGGGATTTTAGCAATTGCCCAGGACGCTACGCCACTGAGTATGGGAATTTGTACATGAAATTAAACACCGACGGCCGAGCTCGGTTCAGTAGACGATTATTAACAAAAAACAAACACCGGCAACCGGAACTACGTCAAAAAAATCAGAGGTCAACACCTAACACCGACTGATTTTTTTTTCATTTCATAGTCGGTGTTAGATCACGATTTCGGGCAAAATAGACACTAACACCAAACACCAACACCGAGCGTGAAATCACCCATTGTGTTTTCCTCCCCTGCTTCAGAGCGCGTTGGAGGTACTTGTGACGGCAAGTAGCCAAGTGGATCTCTGTAGACACTCATTTGGCGAAGATACAATGTACAGCGGCGTGAATAAGAGGTCTTCTTTTCGGCATCTTGTTACTTATTCTGGCCTTCACCTTCTGAAGTGGGCATTTCTCTCTCTCTTCTCACTCGATATTGAGAGAGAGAGAGATGGGGAGAGAGGCATGGATATTTAAAGAGAGGAGAGAGAGAGAGAGAGAAGCATGGATGGGCATGGGTGGAGAAAGAGAGGGTAAGAGAGATAGAGAAATTCAGAAGGAAATGAAGTGAGAAAAGAAAAGAATAAGAAGGGAAAAAGTGATAAAAATGGTTGGGTTGAGAGAGAAAGAGAGAGAGAGAGGGGGGATGTGGTGAGAGAAGGAATTAAAGCGAGATAAAGTGACAAGAAAAAGCTATCAATGAAAGCCTTCAAGAGAAAGATTTTCAAAAGGGTACTTTCTTGATTCTTGGAAAGCATAGATACGGGCAGAGAGGTTTAACTTTCAGCATAATATTACATCAGCCTTCATCTTGGACATGTTAGAGGAAGAGATCAGAGATAGAGAAAGGGTAGAGCATGAGAGAGAGAGTGTGTGTGTGTTAAAAAAGGCATACTAATCGATCACTTATTGAAGGGATTCTTTTTGTTTTTATTAGAATGCATAAGTAGCGTGAAGGAGAGGTTCTTTACTCGAGATCTTGTTGCCAAGTGTTCTATCCTTCACCTTCCCAAGACAGTGAGCATGCGAAGCGGGTCTTTCTCTTTCTTGACAGAGAGAGAGAGAGAGAGAGTATGCGTTTGTTTAGCATTATGTCCGAGGACATTTTCGGACAGAGAACAAAAAAAAAATCATGACAACAATGGTCCTCGGAAGGCGGACAATAGTCCTCGAACGTCGAACAATGAATTTATGCCTTATTCCGTCGACTGTCCGAGGACGAGTAACAATAGAGGAACAATAGTTGTCCTCGGAAGTAAAGCCATGTAAACGTGTGTGTGTGTGTGTGTGTGTGTGAGAGAGAGAGAGAGAGAGAGAGAGAGAAAGTGCCGAAAATGTGCCGACAAATGAGCAAATTACCAAACTAACCCCCCCCCCCCCCCCCCCACAAAACAAAAAAAAAAAAACAACATTTGCCGACATGTGTAAGTGATGGCTGTGAGACAGACCATCAATTTTTTGCAACAAGAAAACGAAAAAAAGATCATCATTCAAATGCTTTATATTTACGGACAGTCTAAACTTTTTGCATTATATAGAAGGAAAATATGGTTACGGTCCAGATAGCGTGAAAGCTGATAAGGTCGCACACTCTCTCTAAAACTCTGCGGAGTTTACTCAATAAATTGTGATATAAAATTTAAAAAAACGATGATGCTGCGAAGAAAGTCGGGCGAGTTCGCATGGGCCGATGTAGGTTTGGGGATGGTGTCTACAAGCAATAAATGATCGTGTCATTTGCATAACAGAGAAATAAAGAAGGGAAAAAATACTGGTTCCGGGATATCAAATTTAAACTCAATTCTCGAAATGAATTCAACATTTCCTGCCCTTGAACGTCCGATTGTAATTCGACCTGTACCGACGAGCTATTTTAGTCCCGCATCCTCTTCATAGAACAACCAATATTACTCGCGGGCAGCTGTATAGGACCAAGGAGGTGAGTTGCAAGACCCCCGTCACATCAAGACGATTTGTGTAACTTTTGAATCGATTTGATGTATTGGTTTGTCACACCTCCTTCTCTCTGATCTTCGCAGTGGAAATCGGACCATAGCCACCACATATTGGCGTTCGTACGACAATCGTATACAAATGCGTTATTCAATATGGCTTCTGCCATCTCATTATTTTGTCTTCACTGATCGCCATTGACAAAACTATCGAAATTCGTAATTCCACCGGCTTCCCTTTCTCCTCCCTTTATTTCATTTGTGATGAAAAGAGGAACAACCTCCCTTCTCCCGTATTTCTCCCATTACAATGTCCACTCCGAATCACCTGTGAAATAATGCAGAGAACACAGTGTCTAACATTACAGATGATAATTATACGGAATTCATCGGAAGAAAGGAACATTCACAACATCGTTCATACTCCAAAACAATTCCCACTTCACATTAACAAATAATAGCGCTCTTATATTAAAGAGCAATCCAGGAGAAAGCTCCAGTAATAATGCGTGTCTTTTTCTTGATGTTGTTTTATTTTTCACTGAACGAAGTGTCATTCGATTACATTTGTACCAGTGCTCCAGTGCTAATCAAGTCCGTAAAAAACAACATGAGCTCATACGCCAGTAATTCAAAGCGATAACATGTTCATTCATTTGCCCTTTTCGCATGATATCACCCTCACAATGCGTCAAAGACTAGTCGTTAGCGCAGTTCTTTTTTTTTTCCAGTTTTTTTGTCTTGCCAGCTTCTCGAAAAGTCGGTCTGTGGGGGGGAGGGGGGGGGGGGGTTATGGGGGTCCAGTTTCCCTCCATAATTCTCTGACAAGCAAAAAGATAAAAAATAGGTTTTCATTCTGAAAGGGGGGCACAATCGACAAAAGGGCGGATCCTTTATGGTCAAAATGCATACTTTTCTTCCAAAGGGGGGGGGGGCACGGGCCGGAAGTCCCCCCCCCCTCCCTGGATCCGCCACTGCATGGAAGTGTACCGATATGGTGGACTGACTACTAGTACCTTCTTATGATACCCGATTAGCCATTTCTATTAAGCAGCAAGACACTTTACCTCTTTAGCAGAATCTGTTTCGTGATTTAACTTCTTCTTTTCTTTTTTTTTTTTTGCGTCAGTGCGCATATTGAGATCGTCCTGCGGAAACCTTCCAAATATAGTGCAGAAGTCAAAATAATGTTCTTTACGCACCATAACGTTCCCCCGTCTTTGGACAAAGTCAAAGCCTTGAGTTTAGCCATCTCATCCTTAATTTGCCTGGAAACTGCGTCCATGCCTGTCTTGTGCATTTACATACGACAGTGTCTTTGAATGAGGCTATGGAATGACGCCTCGCGTGCAGCCATGCTATTCTGCTAAACAGAAGACACTCGTACTTTAAGCGTACCATCCCTCTGCGTTACGTTCTGCCTGAGGTATAGACTAACGCTTCTGGTGCAGTTGTGCATGAGCTCGGTAACGCCCTTATCAAAGGCGTTCCCGCTTAGATGGTTCTTATTTCTTTTCAGTATGAAAAGGGTAAACGTATCTGATGTCTTCAGGAGATGGCCCTCGTTATGTTTTACTTTCATTGGATGCTGTTCGTTATACAACCTTGCACGACCATCATCAATAGTTGCTTGAAATCAATCTACTTCCTCGGCAAGAAGAAATCGAGACTCTGAAGCGACGATCTCTCTCTCTCTTTCACAATGAATGAGATATCGCCCCAGGAAGAAAGCCTGATCGATGAAGTTGAAGTAGAAGCAGAAAAAGACTAGAGATTTATTACTAAGGCCTTGGAACTGGAAACGACAGCCTCATACTTTGATACATGATCACGAGTGGCCAGAGCAAGGATATATTGTTTGTTGTTTTCTCTTGTTTCTCTTCATTAGCCTTCAGCGCGATCGGCTCATCAGCACACACATCCGTTTCTCATTATTATGTATCAACCAACAGCTCTAATCTCAACGTTTTCCGCCTTATAAAATGCCTATACAGTAGCCACGTATTCTTAATGACAGCTGCACACCAGACGTCTTTTCGGTTGCGCTATCATCTGCGCTGATCGAGCATGTCAGCAATCCAAGCAGTGTTTGCCCTGTTCATTTCACATTCACTTTTTGTACGATATCACTCTGATACAACGCGTCAAAGGAAGCGCCAGCTGCTGACGCAGCCCTACGTCTGCGAAATGGCGCCTTATGTGCAAGCGTGTGAAGTTTATTTCAGGTTAAGCCTTGACTGAGTTTGAGAAATTAGTACACTAATTTATGATTGCTTTGTCATATCTCATTATCTAATGACAGCAGAAATTGGACCAAAATGATAAACCACGGCTCATAATGTGACGTCATTTGCTGACGTTCGGACCGCGTCAGTGACTGGTACGGTCTTTTGCACTTCATGACAGAGTGATATTATTTAAAAAAAGTGATTGCAACGTGACAACCTTTATTATTTTCATTATTTATTATAAAAAATGATGTTTTTAATAACTGGCGTATGGGTTAATAATAATAATAATAATATTGGATCTTTATATAACGCTCATATCCACCATGAATGGTGCTCAAGGCGCTCCAATACTACACCGGCTCTAGCTAGGCTACCGATTTCGGTGCTCACTCCTCATTCCTGCCGGTACCCATTTAACACCTGGGTGGAGACTGGCAAATGTAGATTAATGTCTTGCCAAAGAACAGTAGTGCCGCGCCGTGGTTCGAACCCACGACCTTCCTATCTCCAGTCCAGTGTTTAAACCACTCGACTACGACACCTCTACGTTAATTTCCTCCACAGGCTCAATTCGCGCAGGTAAATGACGTTATCGAAATTACGCCGGGCTTAACTCCTTGGCATTGCATGGTGTCGATTCGCGGAGTTGCAACCATTTGAAAGAAATTCAGAATAGTCGTATAGCGCCTTCCGAATTGATACAATGTGCATGATGCGCAAGAAAAGAAAAATCAGAAAGAGAAGGAACTAGATATTTCAAAGATTCGGCGGTTCTGCTCAATTTTTTTGAGGCGAAGAGAGTTGATAAAAGAAGGTAGCATCGTTGCGCTTCGTTCGTTCAAAGACATCGCCGCAGTATGACTTGGGCAGATTATATCACGAAATTAGGGCATAAACATGATAAAGGGAGCATCTTCTGTATACAATTATAGTGCATGACGCAACACAAAATCTGACATAATCACATTGTCGAAATGCTATTTTATCAACAACAACCAAAAAAATATCTTTAAAATCCCTATCTTGACAATTGATCTTAAAGAACTTTCCAATATGTGTTTGTTTTTGCTCTCTTAGAAAGGATAAGGTGTGACTATTGTCAATTTGGGTTACATATAACGTCACGGGTGGGAATTGGGATGTTAAGTGTAGTATTGCATCAGCTGATACCTTTCGATGTTTATGTATCAGTATAGTTTTAGATATGATATTATTTAAAAAAACAAAAACAATATCTCAGACTGTAAATTATTGAGTGGTGATCCGACGTTTGCTTCAGATCACTATATGGATTATTGATAGAGATTGGGTGCAATTAATTTTAGAATGGGTATAGGGTTATACATGTATATCGTACATAGGTCATTAATTGTAGTTTCATGACATAATGATTTAAAGAGAAGTTTGAGTTCTGGGAAAGGTTAACGATTAGTTTGTGAGCTTTCTTATTCCCTTTAAGTCAGTTTGGAAAAATATCATAGCAGAAATGTCACTTGAAAGGAATTGCACATCATTTTCGAGTTATGACGAGAAATAGCTGAAACGTTCAGGCCGAACATTCATGCCACATGTGTGTACATTCCTATATACCCATTTCTGTGTGTAATGCATGCGCTTTTCAGCGAGATTGGGTCAATTTCTTTTCATTTTGGGTAGATTTGATCAACATTTCCCATTGCTTTGAGACAGGTTCTTTCACAATGCAGTCGCATGACCAAAACTTGATCTTTAAATGTTACATGTACATACATGAATGGATCGTCGTGAGTTTTGTTCGAAGCTTGATAGAGACGTCAAACTTTATCCAATAATCTTCCATTATATGAAAATAAAACCTTCACACAGACTAATTCTCCTCTATTATGGATTCAGATGATTGCAAAACACGGGTACATAATGCCATCGATTCTCCATTTCTCATGCTTGCACAAAGTGCTGTTGATGCTAATACCGAATTGGGAGCGCATCCTTAATCCATCTGGAATCTTAGAAGAAGTCTGAATTCTTTCTCTCATGAGGAGCGATGATATAGCAGATATGCCACATATCTCCATGATTTACATTTATTTTGTCATTGTACAAAAAAGCCCTAGTACCGTTTCAATTCCGAAAGAAGAAAAGAATACGAGGAAGGGGAGAGACAGGGAGATTTATACAGAGAGAGAGAGAGAGAGAGAGAGAGAGAGAGAGATGCTTTCCTATTTCGTATGCAGAGAAAGAAGGGGGTGACAGTAGAAAAAAAAGCTTAAAAAAGAGGGAGAGGGAGAGGGAGAGAGAGAGAGGGAGAGAGAGAGAGCGAAAGAGATAGAAAGAGAGAGACAGAGAGAGATAGATTTATTTTATATGTTTATTTTTTTGCTTTGGGACGAGCATGCACAATGAAACCGCTTCGCTTTCGATTTCACACATGACATCTTTACTGAACTCTCGGAAGAGAGGATAAAGAAATAGAGAGAGAGAGAGAGAGAGAGAGAGAGAAGGGGGAGGATAAGAAGATTGGAGATAGAAATTGCAATCAATAAGACAGACATGAGCTGAAACTGAAATCATTTTCTCTTTGTCACCGATCGTTCTCGTATTTACCCTGTGGATGTATCAATCTCGGGTTTCCCCACGACCCGAACTGTATCCGCAACATCCATCATCGTCTACCGCTGCAGCTCCGAGTGTAGGGGTGGAGCATGCGGGGATGAGATGAGAGGAAGGGGTCTTTGGGGTTTTATTATCATTATTGTCTAATTTCCGTCTTGCCCTCCTCCTCCTCCTCCTTTTCTTCTCGTAAAATGTCCTAGACGATCTTGTCTACACCGCAAGGAATACCGAACACTGAAGTCCTCCGAGCTCCAAGTCTAGGGGTGGAGGATGCGGAAAGCAGATGGGATGATGGAGGCACGGGTGTTTTTCTTTAATATCGTTATTATCGAATTTCCATCCTGTTCTCCTCCTCTTTTTCTCCTCTTACTATGTCCTTGTCATTCTTGTCTACCACAGGGAACATCCCAAAACTTGAGTCCTCTTCAAGTTCATTCGCATCATTTTTTCCTTGAAGGTATTCTCGTCTCCTGCACATTTGCTTTTAAATATATCCTGCTCTTCTCCGACACATCTTTTTAAATGTTATCTTATATTTTAACCAATGTCTTATTCATTCTTCTTTTATTCATTCTCATTCTTTTTCAACTGAGTTCTTTAGCTTTTTCCTCGCCCCCTCTATATTTCATTCACTCTCTTTCGCTCAGCTGTCTGATTTTCGATTTTATATCCATACTTATTTATCTCGCTATATAGTTCTCACAGTAAAGGGCTGGTCACATTTTGTTCGATAACGATAACGACAACGAGATTTTTCATTAAAGGTACACCCTATAGAGCTACCCTACTATTAACAGACACCAGCATACTCACACATACTCACCATATAGTAGGGAGTAGCTTTTTTTTGGTTTTTTTGTAGCATTCTTTATTGCATTCATACAGTACAAATGAAAATCATACAACTTCATTAAAAAAAATCTCGTTATCGTTATCGTTATCGTTATCGGACAAATTTGACCAGCCCTTTATTTAGGAAAAACATAAGAGATTTCAGTATTCTCCAATCCGCAATTCACTAACTTCAGTTAGTAATATTTATGTGAAGATTATTTATATTGTATGAAATGTTTTATGTTTGAAATGTTTCAAATTATGTTCAATTTTCTTTATGAGAGAGAATAATAAAAACTTCTGAAAACAAAAAAATTAAAGGTACACCTTAGAGCTACCCTACTATTAACAGACACCAGTATACTCACCCATACTCACCATTTATAGTAGGGAGTAGCTTTTTAAAAAAATCTCGTTATCGTTATCAGACAAATTTGACCAGCCCTTTATTTCGGAAAAACACAGGAGATTTCAATAATTACAGTATTCTCCAATCCGCAATTCACACCTCGTCCGGTCTTTATCACATGCAATCATACTCGCGTCTTCCTCGTTATCTGACTTATCAATCTTGTAAAACTTCAAATGATGTCCTATCAATATATATTATGTTATGGTATTTTATTTCATATATTAGACTTTCATTAGATTGTAAGCGTATAAAGTGCCTGTAATTCATCAGTATTGCTCATGACATGTGATTTAATCAAGTCGTCATCAAAAGCAACGAGATTTGATAATTAAAGTGCAAGAAATGCCGGAGATCTTTTGAATTATTCATGGAGCAAGAAAACTACTCCCACAAGATATATGGGATAAAGATGGCTTGCCGTCGGCTTTGATGATCACCGCTGGAATGTTCAATTTTTCTTTTTAGAAACGATGAATTGTATGTGACAGAACCATCTATACAAAGTGTTTGGTCAACTCGGCTCCTGTAGGTAACAACATGGCGCAAGTTGATTTAAGCATAGTTGGGCAAGGATATAACAAAAGCATATATGCGCCATACTGTGCCCAACTGAAACCGAGTTGGCCAAACTCTGTGTAGAGATGACTCTGGGAAGTTAGATTGAAGGGCGCCATCAAAAACTGCAACCGACAACGGAAATAATTCGCAATAACAAATTACTTTTCAATTTTTGCTTTCTATTCGTTGGTAAGTGTTTGATAGACACACCCTCCCCTCCCCCCCCCCCCCCCCGTTACAAAGGATCGGATGCCCGTGAGCAGCGGAAATGGGGAGATATTGATCACGTTAATTGATTATTTTACACTGTACTTCTGATGAATTTGAATCTGCTTCATTTTGTCGTATCCTGTAGTACGTACTATGGACCCGCTTTTCATCATTGCATAAAGAACAATAGTGTACGTTCTGATCACTGGTATTCCGAGTATGCTTTGGCATCATGAAAGAGACTATGACAGAGCAATCACCTATTATCCGTGAATAGTGATCAAAGCTCAGTTCATCTTAATTGTCACGTCTGCAACATCACGAGATCCCTTAAGCCCTCCCTTTCTTTCTCGCTCAGTCTCTCTCTGTCTCTGTCTCTCTTTCCCTCCCTCTCCCTCTCACTTTTTTTTCTCTCTCTCTCTCACTCTTTCTTTTTCTCGATCCCTCTTATCCTCTCGTCCTCTCACTTTCGTCATCTCTTCCTTTTCCTCTCCTTTTCGCCGTGTAAGCATCGCCTTTTCTTAATGATCTACCATCCTTCGACTCCAGTCATGAACTCTCCAGGTCTTTTTCAATTAAAAAAAAGAAATTGAATGTAAAATGTTGAAAATTGGAACAGAAGCTTCACACTTTGATGCAATGGCGTATAGATAAAGACCCGCGTTTCCTGTCCACGTCTCAAATCGTCAAATCGGCATCATCATTTCCTGTCTTTTCATTATTTGAATTCACTGATATCTCCCATTCCAATACAGATGAGTGAAATGTATTCTCACCCTTGCGTATACCATGACAAATAATGGCCTACGGTCCCCAAATCGTCTTTCTTATATTTGCCAATATAGGACGGTGTATAAGATGCTTGTTTTCATTATTGCATGGAAAAAAGATAATCAGATTTTTGCCTCCTCTTTTTTTTTTTTGCCACTTAATGCACACCCTTGCTCTTCAGATACTCGTTCGAGAAGGAGGGTGGTTGAAAAAGCTTGCGGTTTTACCCAGGGAAGACGAGTGAGTTTAATAAAGAAAATTATAAGTGATTCCGCCACTTTGCGAAGTTCGTTGAACCTAAAATGACTGTTCTTGTGATATTTTTTTGCGATTCGTCCGCATCCCATGTCTTCAACATCTACCTTGTCAATGCTTGTATTCTATTGATATATATATGTAGAATTTAAGAAGTATAGCGATAGAAATGTATAAAGATGGAATTCAGTGAGTTACTTTAAGCTTCGTTTAGCTGACGATTTCTCAGATGAAGATAGACTTCTTTGCCTCTGAATGCTTGATACATAAATATGGCGCCATAAATGTATTTAGAGTCAGCACTGTCATCATCATCTTATGTTTATTATTAATATAATTAATTTTATTGTCATTAAGATTACCTAATAGCCAATTAAAAAAAATATATATATAAAAAAGTAGACATCTCGGCAAGAGAAAAAAACATGTCCCTTTTCTTTCGGTAGCGCCGAAATCGATGGAGATACTTTGTTCAAAAAAAGGAGATAGTGGGAAGAGAGAGAGGGAGGGAGAGAGAGAGAAGGGGGAGGCATGAAAAGGAAAGAAAGAAAAGACCCGGTGGAGAGAAAGAAGAGGGAGACAGAAAGGATAAAAGAGAGGGAGAGAATGACAGGCAGAGGGATACTTTTTTTTTCAATGATCTTTATTAACGATTCCATGAAACAAATTATACATTCAACATATTCTCTTTGAATGTTTTAACAATATAAACAAATAAAATAGTTTATCATCACTTATATAATTATCATGCAAAATATTCTTCCTCTGGAATGTAAAATCAAAACTAATAAATGTGCGTTTCTAATGTTGTGACTGAATTGAAATTATTCCATACATGATTATATAAGAATTAAACATATTAGTGTGATGATGTATATTCAAACAAAGTGAACAAATCATAATTTTTCGGAATCTATTATTAAAAAAAAAAGACGAAACAAAACAAACAACGACAAGGACTTTTTTTCCCCAATGATCTTTATTAACGATTCCATGAAACAGATTATACAATCAACATATTCTCTTTGAATGTTTTAACAATATAAACAAATAAAATACTTTATCATCACTTGCAAAATATTCTTCCTCTGGAATGTATAAAATCAAAACTAATAAATGTGCGTTTCTAATGCTGTAACTGAATTGAACTTATTCCATACATGATTATATAAGAATTAAACATTAGTGTGATGATGTATATTCAAACAAAGTGAACAAATCATAATTTTTACGGAATCTATTATTTTAAAAAACAAAAACAAAACAAGGACCCCTCCCTCCCTACCCTATACACACGCGCGCGCGCACACACGTTTACGTGGCTTTACTTCCGAGGACAACTATTGTTCCTCTATTGTTACTCGTCCTCGGACAGTCGACGGAATAAGGCATAAATTCATTGTTCGACGTTCGAGGACTATTGTCCGCCTTCCGAGGACCATTGTTGTCATGATTTTTTTGTTTGTTCTGTGTCTGAAAATGTCCTCGGACATACGGCTATACAAGCCCACACACACATAATAGAGGCAATGACATGCAGAAGAGAATGAGAGAAAGAGGGAGGGAGAGAGATAGAGAGAATAAGAGCTTGAATGATCAGAAAAAGATAGCCTCGCCATCCAGGCTTCTTTCTACTCCCCAGATAAATTCCCAATAATCACATCAGGGAAATGTACGCCTAGGCGTAGAGAGAGAGAGAGAGAGAAAGAACAAAAGAGAAAAACCCGCCCCATAGATCTAACTATCCCTGACATTGATCGGTAAAATTGTTGCTGGAGGGTTGCACATCTTCCCGCTTTGTCAGGCTAAGTGTCGTCTGCTGTTATTCTTCATATCATGTCTTTGGAGCTGGACAAAATCTATAAGAAAATGGTGGATATCAAGTTCTGTTTTTGTTGAGGCAACGTACACTGTCTTTTCTGTTCCAATTGAACTTGTCTTGAAAGTAGGGTGTATTGCCGAAAAGTTGTCCTTGGTTATGCATTGTGGATTGCCGAGAGATTGCCCAGATTACCCGGAATTCTACCCGAAAACTACAAGATGAGCTTTTCATTTCATTTTGATAATATATTAATTATTGGAGATAGAGCTAGTCAATGTCACATCATTGAATTCCTAGTAATATCACATCATCTGATTATCTCAGCATATTTAATGTTTATAAAAGATGATAGGAATTCAATTAAAAGTGCGTTTCAAAGATGTGCTGAACATCATATTCATGATCAGGATGATAATTAGACGACATTTTAAATTTTCATATCCTCAGCCTGCGTGTCCGCTTTGCAACATTTAAAACAAACCTTTCAAAACTTGTGAATACTTTCAAGAAACTTCCCCCGATATCATCTCCGATTCTCCGGGCATACGATGTGATTTTGATTGTCCCAAAAATATGTTGTAGATATAGACAGGACATTACTTTCAGGTTTGAAGTTTTCTCATGCAACACTTGAAGAAACTATCCCAGGCCGATACATTCGAGTAGTACATTGACAATTTTATACTTCAATAATGGATGCAGGGATTCAATTACGTACACGAAGCACGTATAATCGGTGGATCCATATATAGTATTTGGGAGTTCTCCAAGGGTTTTTTGCAGGCCGTCTTACACAATATTGACGACATCTTTTTATTATTGAATATTGTTTAATGTTCGACCATGACGGTAAGAGGCTTTGAACTACAGACATTCTCTCCACGAGTGTCCCACTTTATCTCTTAGCGCTTCTCTTTCGCGGCTCGGGATAAAGGAAGCTCCATGTTTACCGCCTCAGACTCGAGTGTGAAAAAATACTCACCCAACATCCACAAAACAAACAAAGGAGAGAAAATGTCATCCCTTGTGACGTTCAAGAGGATTGAGATGGAGGGGAAGGGAGCAGAAGGAGAGAGAGAGAGGGGGGGGGGGATATATAGAGGATGAGGAAGAGAGAAAGAGAAATAAAGATAATTATAGTGAGGGAATTAGAGATACAGAAAGAAAGAAGAATGTCAAAATATAGGATAAAGGGAGAGAGAGAGAGAGAGAATATACAGAGTGAGAAATATTTTTTTCCCCAATATATTTCCCCCCACAGGGATTTTATTGATTTTCAGTCGCAACAAATTAACAAACATATTCAAGGTAAATCACATTTATAATGTAAATACATAATACAATAATAATTGAAAATACAAATGGTTCTTCAACTGTCGGGTTGACAGAAGACAAACATATTTTCAATAGACTGTGTATTCATGGAATCCATGAAGAGTGAGAAATAATGGGTGTTTGAGAGACAGGAACGGGAAAAGATAATAATTATGTACATAATTATGAAGTATACATCCACACACGCCCACATCTACACATACTATATACACACACACACACCCGCGCACACACACAAATAGAAAGAAAGAGTGAAAGAGAGAGAGAGAGAGGAGAGAAAAAAAATAGACAGGGAGAGGGCAGAAAGAAGATGAAGTCATGAAAGAAGAAATGAGAATGAAGAAGGTGATGAGAGAGTAAAGATGGTATATTCTATTGATCGAGTTTACCAAAGGAGCTTTGTAATTGATTTAAAACAACAACAACAGATATGCTTCTAATTCGAAAGTTACTAATAGGAATGTCACTACGTTAAAATTCCCCAGTCTTTTCCAAATATCATTGCAGCTCGTGCTGGGGGGAGAAAGAACAAAATACAACCTCCTTTTCTAGAAAGTATTATCCGATGTTATGCTGTTATCCTACGATTACAACAACACGCAATCCATCTGGGCAATACTCTTGAAGCTGACGTAAGTGATTTTGTTTTAATTCTCAGGAGTAAATCGAATATTTTTAGTCGCGAATATTATGATGGGGCTTATCCGAATAATTAAACGTCCTTGCTGTGAAATGTCTTGTATAAAGAGACAAAAAAGGAGTACGCTGATCTCTTTTTTTAATTTTCGAATCTATTTTTTTCGTTAGTTTATTGCACACTACCGTTCACGGTAAAACACAGATTCACACGCAGTGCCACGTAATTTGTTCTATAGGACCTCTTGTATTTAAACCGATCAGAATCGCGCATTTTACTCTTTTATCCTGTGAGAGGCAGCTCTATTGTTTATTCTCCTTTTTTAATGAAAGAAGAAGCCCATGAAATCTTCCTTCGGGCAAATCTCCGAACGTCGTTGGTCCCTGTCAGACATGCAGGTCACAACTCTCTGATACGTCGAGCCGACGCACGTGACATCGCCATGTAAGTCACAGCGGAATTTGTCCGAACTAGGACACATTCAGTCGAAGGCTAGAAAAAATTGTAGAGGGAAACGTAGTTTATGTAAGAGTTTTTGCTTCATCCCAACTCGCTGGGGCTACTCTCTCGAATATCGTAGCGGCCCAGTTAATCGTGAACTTGAATGATTGTTAAGCGAAATTCCTACGATTGTTTCAAGCTCTTTATTAAGGTTGTTTGTGAGGGGGTGTATATACTCAACATGCTCATTCAAACCAATTAGTGCCAAGAATCAATCATTAGTTTCAATACGCACGTCACTGAGATTTTTTTTTAAGAATATGTTCTTTGTATCATTATTATTGTTTCAATTATCCAAATCAATGCGTGAAAAAAGAACAATCAAATGCATATACATTTGGAAACGTGAACTTTTAAAAACCTATGACTGACAAATTTAACAAAAGTAGACATATCAGCTTTATTAAAGTGACAGTAAACTGAAGCTCCTAATGGCGCCATCTTTGAACAGGATTTGAAAAGTTTCTGTGCCTCTCATTTTCCCATTATGCCCCATTCTAGTTTGTAGAAGCTTGGAATGTATCTGTCGACAATTTTCCACATTTGCGAAGTCAAAAATTATAGTTTGAAATATAAAATGTGCGTATTATCCAAAAAAGCTGTTTGTCAAAATTGCTAATAAAATGCAATGAATTTTCAAATTATAATCTTAATTAGCAGGCAATGTAAGATGGCACTGCTCAAGTTTTACCAGTTAAATGCCACTTTAAAGGGTGAGGTGTCTTACCAATTTATTCTACCTTTGGTCAGAGGCAGAATTTATAGTGAGTTCTGTTTATCTTTTCTTTCTTTTTCTTAAATGACATCCATAATGTATGAAATTAGATATATGTTTTTTCCCCTCTGGCCATTACGTACATTGTACAATAATGCCTCGCTTCTGAATAGCATAATGAATGTGATAACCATACAAATATAGTTCTTCTCGTATGGATTTCCTTTACGATTGTATAAACATGTTCGTTACCCCTCCCCCCCCCCCCCCCCCCCCCCCCCAGGAAAAGATAATAACCTCTTTGTTGGAGGCCCAGTTAAAGAAGTTTCATAATGCCCAATAAACGCTTTTGATTGTCAGAGGGTTTTGAGATTGTAACGCTTCCGAAAACTGCGAGGACCATTTGGGGGGACTTAGCAGAGATTTTAAGCACATTATCATCACGTTTGCTTCTGAAAAATGGCTACCTGGGAAAAAACCTAAACAACCAAAGTATGCCCCCTTTAAAAAAAAGCCCAAACAATTTTTTTCAACTCTAAAAATTGTGATTTAAAGAAAATAATTAAAAATTCTTATTTGAAAAGTAAACTTTGCAATGAGCTGAGGTGTGCCTCTTAGTGATTCAGTGGAAAATCAATCATCCACGAAACATTAACGTTCTATAAATAATTTTAAAAAGTGCATTCCCATTTATCTTGATAAAATGTCACTTACGGCAAGAAAATGTTGGTTCATTTACTTATTCGCTACAAAAAAAACGTTTATTGGTCATATCCTTCGCCATGCAGCTGAAATTGTACATAACTCCCCCCCCCCCCTCCCCCGTTTGAAGTACCAGAAAAGTTCAAAGTTCAAAGTTTAAAGAAAATGCTTGCAGAGAGTAATGGTTTGCATAATATTTGGTATATATTAATATGAAGCGGCCCCTCCAGTCTAGCAACCTGATTTGCGGAAGATATTGATTTCATGTTTCTTCAACATTTTCCCCTTAGTAGCAGTTAATCATTTTAACGAAAATTTTAAAGAATATAGATGATATTTTTTTTGGGGGGGCGGTAAAACAAATAATAAACAAATCAAAATAAACTACGTTCACGCCACAGCACCTTAATCTTACACACACGTTCATATTCTGAATTGATTATTGTGAAAGGATTATCTTGATATGTTGTTTTCTAGTTAATTCCAATTGAGAAAAATAAATTAAAGAGTATGCATGGTCAGTTTAGTTTCAAGGATGATTTCCTTCTTAACCCTTTCAGGACAGGAATTATTTAAGGGCTAAATTGATCACATTTTATTCTTCAATTTGGCAACATTAATATTTTTCTTTTAGTGCTACATGTTTCTAATAAGGTGTAATGTCTTTGAAAACAATATACATGGTTAGAAATATCTCGAAAAATTAAAGAAATCGCTATTTTTGATAAAAAACAATGATTTTGAACCTCTCAATGTGTTGCCAATTTAAGGATTTCAACGCTTATTCTCGTTTTTTTTAATTCATGGCATCAAGAGCAATATGGTCCTGCTATAAAATGGATATAGTGTGTATTTTTTAGAGCTCTGAATCAAAAGTTATTGAGCCAAACCACAAAATGTGGTAAAATATCTTGAAATGGTTAACCCATTGTGTACGGAAGCGGATGGTTCCTGCATTGATCCTATGGGAATAAGAGAATTCAGTTGTCAGCGGGTTAAGTCAATACAAAATGTTAACCCTTTGGAGACAATTGACCACATTCTGTGGTTTGGCTCAATAATATTATATATTAATATTATATATATATATGCATATATTATATTCATTTTTGTTGCCAGACCATATTACGTTTGATGCCAAGAATTTTAAAAACGAGAATAAGCTTTAAAATCCTTAAATTGGCAACACATTGAGAGGTTCATAATCATTGTTTTTTATCAAAATTGGCAATTTTTTCAAATGGTAGACAAAATTTGTAGCCCTGTATATTGTTTTCAAAGACATTACACCTTATTAGAACCACGTAGCACTAAAAGAAAAAAATACCAGTGTTGCCAATATGAAGAACGAAATGTGATCAATTTAGCCCTTAAATAATTTCTGTCCTGAAAGAATTCTTTTCTTTCGTTTTTTTTTCTATATTGACCAAGTCGTGCACAATGGAACTCGTTACCTTTTTCGGGTACTGAACTTGTTCGACGCGACATATATATATGTGATTGCAAAACCTTTTTTTTAAAGGAGAAAATTCTTGTGTTAAGTATCGTGTACACGTTCCCGAGGGATATAATTGATAATGACCAGAGTGGGAAATCACCGTTTCCAATAGCCATGTCTGCTTTCGGCGTTTTTCGGGCCGGGTGACTGTGCACAATGTCGGTCAAAGAAATACAGATAAGAACAATTTCCTACTCTCTAAGGGGATAATATTGATCAAAACAAGTATTGTTTTTCAATTTTAAACAACCTTTTGTAACCTGGTGGCCACGGGGGGGGGGGCATTTTTCGAAAGACAAGTATCGTAGTTTTTAGACATTGTATATTAAATAGTATCTGTCGATGGGGCAGATGGGACATTCACATAGTTTTTTTTTCATATATGCTAACATAGATCCTAGGGTAAATGAATATCATGAATATAATGAATACATTAATATAATGAATACATGTATAATGAATATAATGAATATAGATGCTTGGAAAACGGGCGACTGGCTTTAATGCTCCCCAGATGAGTGGAGAATGTGCACTGTAATGTGCAGAATTACAACTGAATCCAGTGACCGGGTAATAATACTGTAAGCGCTTTGGTTGGTTACATTGTAACTGGTAAGGCACTATATAAGAAGCGCTGTTATAATAATTATTATTATAATGGATTCTATACAAATTGATTAGTATTATACGTTTTAGAAATTTTAACTGAACCAAATTTTAGTAAAACTAACATCCATTTCTTCATTCGTCTTTCATCACTACATTATAGCTAGCGTTCTGGGTTTTTTTTAATTGATTGATATATTTATCAAAAATCAAATTCTGTTTCATTCATATAGAATTAAAACGTTTTCCACAGACTTAATATACCTACACTCTCAGAAAAAAATTTAGGTTGGTTCAAATATGAACCTATACCAACTGTTGGTTAAAAAAAAAATCCCCATATGTTTTACATACAATATGTTTTAACCAGTACACAGTTGGTAGGTTCATATTTGCACCAACCTAATGATTTTTAACCAACATTTCTGAGAGTGTATAATTAAAACAAAAGATTTTCATAAAATGATACGTTAACATGGTTTGCTACTTTTATAATTCACACTATTTCTTTGATTATGTTTCACCCACTTATATAATGTGAAAAACATTTTTATAAATGCACAGTTTATGCCGTATAACACAAACATTGCTTTCTTGTTTCAGAATAAACGCTATAGCTATTTTACGATTTTACGATTCTGTCATTTAAATTTCATTTAATTAAAAGTCTGTCTTTTAATAAAAAACACCACCTGCCCCAAACCCTCTCATCGCTTCCATCTTTGGGCATAGTGCCTTCTCCAGCTATTTCGAACTTTACCCCCCCCCCCTCCCCGCCCTCATTCTACATTATATTATCATGATAATTCTATATCGATAGGACATTATACCATGAGTAATATGCTATGCTAATCACGCTTATATGAATATGTGCTATTCAAGCTGTATTGGTGTATTAAGTTTCTTATCTTCTGGGATGGGGTCAAAACAACAAGATCTAGGGTTAGATTGGTTTCAAACCAATGACGAAAGTACACACTAATGTAACGTAAATGAAACCAAGCCTTGGCTTTTGGTTAGCAAATCTTTCTTCTGAATCCCCTATCCATTAAAAACCACGATGCTTGTGTAACCTACCACGACGGTATTCTGTTTCAAAATGGTCGTTGGTGAAATATAGGAAAAAAACCGCATTATGTTTGTATACTTTTACAAATGTAATTGAGCCCCTTTTAAGAAAATTGTCTATTCCAGGATTAGCACCCCAGGCTTCAAAGGCACATGGTCAGAATAAAAACAGAGATAATTACATGTATATCTAAAAACAAGACCGACCGAGCTCAATATTGTAGAGATATATTCAAGCTAAAGAGTCATCAATCTTACCACGTACCCTTTTTTTACGCCAGCCAGCCACAAGCAACGAAACACGTCGTTTAAAAGTAAATTTTGCCACAGAAGATGTATTTCGATAGAAACTGTCTAAAATTTATATTTGATATTTCAATATTTAATAAGAATATAATCTATGACATTATTAGCGCCGCATTTTTCGAAGACACGTGGTCGGAATAAAAACAATATTAGGTATCAATTCCAAAACTAAAAACATAAGATGGAGTATTCTAAGGATATGTTCAAGCTATAATAGTCATTAATCTTACAACGTATCATTTTTACGCCACCCACATTTACTGCAACTCAGCACGACGTTTATATGTTAAATTTACCAATGAAGATGTATTCCGATAGAACATAGAGACTGTCTTAAAATTTATTGTTAATATTTGAATATAATGAACAAAAATGAAGACTCGTGATTTACAATAAGGGAAAAGAAGAAAGCTATAAATCGTATTTGCAGAAAATTCCAGCTCGTAAGAGCCACGTATTATACTTGTGGGACGGGACTGCTTGTTCGATTTCCTTATTTGTGTCAGTGGTCATTACTCGGCTACCATACTTTTCCACTCAAAATCCTTCGACAGATATGACTTACTGTATCTAATTTAGTCTTAAATATTCAGTGTGGGTTTCGTTCGATTCCGTGAGGATTTATTTATCGTCTACCCACTACTCGGGATGACTTGCTTTAATGAGTCGTATAAGGGATCTCTTCCTTCTCAAAAAGTGGAAGTCACTCTCAAAAGAGTAATTCAAACCCCTACTTTAGAATGGATTGCACTATAATGAGAGTGGATTCAACTCCAAAACTACGTGATCCCTAACATGACTCATTAAAAATAGTGGATTTTCACTCCTCTGTATTTAAAGAGTACCTTATAATAGGATAGAGTGGGAGGAAAGTGAATAAACACGTCTCGCGAAAATGTGGTCATCAATTATATTAGATAGATAGATAGATAATTACAAAAATGAAGAAGTTTACCAAGACTGGTAAACTTCTTCATTTTTGTAATATTATGAATTAAGATCACAAGAACAACTCCTGCTCCTCCTCCTCCTCTCCTCACTTTTATATGCGTACAGCAGCCGTCAGCTACCGTATATCTCACTGATGGGTAGACATTTTTCTTTTATTCATTCATTTACTCATGTGCTGCCACGCGTGGGCTGTGCTATATCTGGTATATTATATTCGTTTGATAATTATTTATTTTTAAAGAAAGTAAAGAAATAAACCCATGCTACATGATCTAACCAGAGAAAATACAGGGCAACACAAATATAACAATGACAAGGAATTCGTGTAATGTTGACAACACTATGGGTGTCGTTACTTCTGTTAGTGCTGAAAATGTGATCACTATCCTACTACCAGAATAAGAAATTTAATCTTAACTATTGTTAACAATCTAATCAAGATCAATGCATTCCACATTTTGATATAACGCCTTCTTATATTTTACTCTAATAATTAAATTTAGTATCTCAGAAAAAAGGTTTGCGGTACAACGATGTGAGTTGGAATAACTCCACGTTCCGGTTTGTACCGCAAACCTTTTTTCTGAATTACAACTTCACCATGTAACCTTCAAATCCTATATTAAATTTAGTATCGTTTGTCATTGCCTGATCTCTTCTGTCACCATGGTAACGGGACGAATAAGCTCATTTATTTTTAACACTGAACGCAATAAAGTATATAAAAGAGTATACAGCAGAGAGGAATAGTTTGTAGAAATCTACGTGTAGTCGATTACATGATGAACTTGGATGATTTCCTCAGGGCAATGAGCGAGAGAATTTGAAATTTATCATAAAACATTAGAAAATCTAATGATTGTACAGTTTGCGTTGGTATGATCTAAATGAATACCCTAGTGCCTTTGCTCCTCCATGATTTGGTTCTTTAGCTGGATAGTTTATTTGGCAGTCAAGCGGAAATCCAAGCTTTACCTTTTAAAATCGACTACATTAACAGCTCATGTTGACGTCTGATGGAAAAAGTATCGACGTTAGAGAGGTTTGTTTTCCTGTTGATCAGTCTTGTATTGCTATAATGCCGATTTGTCAATACGTGTAGAAGCACTTTGGTGTATTGGTGAAGGTTCACTCTCATACGGGATGTCCTAGGTTCGGACCTTGATCTGGGCCTATATCCTTGGACAAGGTGTTTTACCCACATTTGTCCCTCTCGACCAAGATGTATCGAATGGGTACCTGACATTGGTGTAAGATATGGAGTATAAGAGCAGTATTAATACTGATAAGTCTACCATTGGGTAAATAAGACTATAATTAATATGAAATATTTTTTTCAAGGTTTGAAAGGTTCAAGTGAAATGAAAGTGTTTGAAAAAGACATGAACCCATATCGAATATCCATATTTCCTTGAAAAATATGGAAAGGTACTTATAAAAAAAAAAGAACAGTCCCCTTTTTCTTTTGTTTGATATGTCAGTTTGTCAAACCTACGCACGAACAAATAAAGAGAAGAGCACTCACTTTTAGAGAACATTAAAAAAATCAATCTGTGTTTATTTTTTAAACTGTTGTTTTGTCCATCACAATTTGGATTGATTTTATATTATGGACCCGAAAATTGTTTTGTAGTGCAAATTTCTCTCAGGGTGTTTTGAGAATAACGAGAAACCAACAATACTTTGATGGTGAAACAAAGTTAGTGGAGCGAAACAACGGCAAAGAGAGGTAGAGAGAAAGAGAGAGGGGAGGGGTGACGAGATATTAATAGTCACTATCATCTGATCATGATTTTTAGATTATCCATCCCAGGGGATCTGCTCAAGACGCCTACATAGTACTGTTTTAGCCAAGCTGCCCAATTGCGCTAGAAACATTCAAGGAACAAATTCCTACTAGGTACTCATTTACTACACCTGGCCTGGGTGGAGAGTGACAAATATAGATTAATGTCTTGTCAAAGGACATAAGGGCTGCGGCGGGACTCGAATCACGAACCATATGATCCACAGTCCAGTAGAGGAGCACAACACCTATACCAGCATGCACCGTTTTCACCGCTTTCTTCTTCTTTTTATGTCATGTATGTGCCCTGCCGCGAGGTTTTGACGATCATGTTTTCCCACATTATTTTGTTGAATTTTCCCCACATTCTGTACTGCTGTAACCGACTGCATCAACGAGCGACTTGGTAAAGACATCTCTTTGTCCTCATCAATACAATACAATACAATACAATAAGCATTTAGTACGCCCTTCCCATAAGGCTCGGAGCGTTTACAAATATTTTAAATTATAGAACTCATTATAATTTGTATATAAACACAAATCAGAAAACTCTTCAATCGTCCATGTGGGAACTACCAGGGGATTTTATGGAGACAAAATGTAATGAATGTACCTGTTACAAAGTTTGATAGCGGATTTAAAATAAATATGATTTCACAGCTTTTTTAAAGGTCTTTATGGATGCTGACTGTCTAATGGTCAAGGGGAGATTATTCCATAGCCTAGATGCAGTAACTGTGATAGTCCTATCACCTGACAAATTTCGGGTCATTGGGTAGCTGAGCTGAAGGTTGTGATTTGAGGATCTGAGATTTCTACTATCTACTCATCGACTCTTTTCTGTTATCCTTTTATCATTATGCAAAGACCGTCTACAATCAGGCAAGATTATTTAAAAAAAAAAGAAAATCAAGTATGATCAGTCTTTTCTTCTTTTGTGTGTGTGTGTGTGTGTGGTTGTTGTGCTTTTTTGTAGATAAAAAATACCATTTTTATTTTAATCCACATAGTAAAGGATGGCAGGAGTTACCTTGTCAAAAGAAAGTAAAATCACTACCAGGGCTTTAAATCATTTACTGAGTCTTGTCTGCGCTTTGCCTATTTACTCAAATTTGGAAGAAACGAAATGCAGTAGCTGAGAAGTTTAAGTGACATTTCTCTAAGAAGAGCAATGAGATCTGATAAAACATTGGGGGGGGGGGGGGGGAGGCGGATCCCCATAACGGTTAATGGGTTTCAATGTCGACGGATAACATTTAGAGAAGCTACCCAACCATGATCCTCGCAGCCGACGACGACTGGCATCCGGAGAACGAGAAAGACCTTCGCCGTTGCACCGGATGATGATACACAAGTGCATCCGGCAATGTTATCGTCTGTGGCGCTTTTTCATATTCGTGGCGCCCATTTGAGGTTAAAAGGAAGAAGCGGTCACGTGATCACTAGACCAGACCAAGTCTGTGATCCATGAAGCGTGCTGTTATAATTATTCGCTCCTTGACAGTCATCGTGTTCTCTCTCTCTCTCTCTCTTTTATATATATCTCTCTCTCCCACTCACTCAGTATCCCTCTTTCTCCGAAACACAGACACACACAAACCCACACGCACACGGAACCGCACACACTAATATGACCTCTGTCCCTTAAGGCATATCTCTACAATTTTCACGCTCCTACTCTTCTCTTGTTGATTTGTTATATAGTGTTTGGTATTTATTATGAAACTTCATTGATATTGTCATCAAAAATCTGTTATACAATGTTAGTGTTATAGGGATAGGGCTTGGGTTAGGTTTTCTCCATCTCGCTCAGAATAGCATCCCGACATATCTTCATCCCCATCCTCATTTCTGCCTCTTTATCTCTCTCTCTCTCTTCCTTTTATTTTTTTCTCACTCTCTTTTGTTGCTTCTCTCTTCTCCCTCCTCTCCATATCATGTTCACGCTAAAATTCGATTGGAATGCTCCATTTTCTATTCTTGATGTGATTGGGGGTGATAGATTGATCTGTGTGGTCTAGATCACTGACGGAGTAATGGAATTGTGGCTTCCTTTACATCTAAGAAAAACGGACACAAAGAGTCGAATTTCTTTAGGATTTCTTATGTGTTTTCAATAGGATATAGCGACATCCGTGAAATTTGAATAATTCGGGAGATTGAGTGGACTTTGCAGTTGCGTATTCAGAAAATAACGTGAAATGGGTGAAATCACACCCCCCCCCCCCTTCCTCCCCCGGGCGGGGTGATGGAGGGGGATGCTGAGTGTAATATGGGCGGCCCTACTTTTTGTAGACCCATTTCAAGTTATATCTTCAAATGGGGGTGGGGGTGGGGGGGGGGGGGGTAGGATGCATCGGATTCACACTGCATGTTTCTGTTGAACTTTTTTAATTCCACTTTCAGTTAAATTATTATCCTCACTTTAATCTTAATTGTTTCCATGTCCTTTTCTTTTCGATATTCCTTTCACAATTCGAATTTTTCATCATGTAACGTTTTGCTGCTACTCTTTTGCCAACGCGTTCCCGTCTTTTATCACTTTTAACCTTTCTCTTTTTCTGTCCTTCTCAGGGGCATCGCTAGAGGGGAGTGTGGGGGTGTCACCCCCCCCCCCCCTCAAAATTTCTGTCGGCAAATGCGCCACCTCTGTCGGTAAAAAGAGGAGGGGGAAAAGGGAAAGGGAAGAGGAAAGGGAAAAGGATAAAAAAGAAAAGGGAAATAAAATGAAAACAAAAAACAGAAAGAAAGAAGGAAAGGAAAAGGGAAGGAAAGAAAATAAAGGAAAATCTCGCCAATTTTTTTTTTTTTTTTTGCTCGATTTTCAAACTTCCGATATTCAGCAACCACCAATTCATATTCGGGCAGCGGGGAGCCAGAATATCCACATAATAATTCATTTGGGCAGCGAGGTTCCCAGATAATTATCTAACTTCTGTACATTTTCACTACGAACAGTTAAAAAAAAAATAGAAATCGAAAAGTTCATATTCGGGCAAAAAGCTTCCCCACTTCGGCAATGGGCTGCAGCCCCTTCCCCCGAGGATTTTCAAAGTTTCGATATTCTGGTACCTCCTCTCCATATTCGGGCAGCGAGGAGAAGCTAGAATATCTACCTATTTGGGTAGCGAGGTTCCCAGATAATTATGTAACATCTGTCTGTAACTTCTGTACATTTTCAGTACGAAAAGTTAAAAAAAATTGCTCACTCGCAAAAATTTCATAATTGAAAAGTTGATATTCGGGCAAAAGGCGCGTCAGCCCCCACCTTGTGAAAATGGGCCTGTATGATCAAGATCTCTACATCTGTGATTTTCTTTTAATATTATTTGTGGGGAGGGGGGAGATTAGGGTGCAGCATTTTTGTCGGCAAATTTGGGTGTCACACCCCCCCCCCCCCCCTTCAAAATGTTCTAGCGACGCCTCTGCTCCTTCTTTACTTGTATTCCGAGTTGTTTATATCTTCACACTCTCTTTTTCTACTTCGTCACGCCTTTCTTCTCTCCTTAGAGATTCTAGCAAACAAGATGCTCTTCTTGAGCATTATCGTCCCATTACATCTATCTCCATCATCTTGTAAGTGCGCGCGTTAACCGATCGAATTTCTTTGTTCACCATAGCTTGTGGTATAGTGATAAGTAGCCAGTACGCCGTCCAGCTGTTTGTTCCAAATCAGACGAAACAATCATTGTTTTGATTTACAAATACACAATCATGACATTATAAGCGCAAGAGATAAGAAGATTGCAAGTGATGGAATGCATTGATTTTGAACTGTCTTTGATGCGTCGGATTTTGGTTATGAATCTGTTGTTAACACACTCATCTTTCAGCTATGATATATTCCGAATCTCCCTAATGGTTGTGTTCGAATTATGTCACATTGTTACATTGACTCTTTGTAATGATAAGCTAGAACTCAATACAGGGCACTTGATGAGAAGGTCTGAACTAAGACTATTTTCACGAAGGGGACAGCCCCAAAGGAAAGTGGTCGTCTTGACGTCACTGAGGGTACAATATTTTAACCAGAGACTTGAATGTTGGCATTATATATTTGTTTTATATCCGTCATCTTTGAACTAAGGCCTAAAGCTACTCATCTATACTTACATGATCATCTGCACCGTAGGCCTATGGTAGACAGCACACTTACGTACACAAACAGTTTTGAAAAAGGATGGATCTGCGCGGATATCAAACGCGTAATGATGACACTATCGTGCGCCGTGCGTAAAACAATAGATACGCGCAAATGAATGTCGTCACTTGTACGCACTTTTCGTGTCTGATGTCATACGCCGTAAAAAGTATCCGTGAATAGTACTACTATTCACAGATCGTGACGTCAGATGTTAACCTCCATGGCAAATTTGCACGTTTGCATGAGGCTAGTGGGAATTGCATTTTGTCACATGACGCGTATTGGACCAATCAATTGCGCAGATTCTTTTCATGGCGGATATAATACTTCATATGTGTTTCACTGATCTCTTCAGTCCATTATAGAGTCACAATGCGTTATCAATATTTTGGGTATGCGCGAAATGAAAACACGTGACCTTTACGAATAGTCAGAATGAAACGTTCGTAACCTTTACAAATAGCTCCACAAGCATACTAAATAAGCTTAAATGAGCGCCTGAATGTACACTGTTGGTCATAATGGTAGCATAATTTTTTTTTCTACCTTTCGTACACTATTGACAACAATACGAGTCATTTTTTGGCAAAATAAAGCTTATATCTTCACCGATTTTATTGATAAATCTGTTCCCAACATATGAAATAAAAAATATAAGACAAAAATTAATTCATACAAACTTTATGCACTGGTTTAAACCACTTTTGACAAACACAATCATCCAGACCTTGGATTCCTGGAAAAATGTATCGTTTTTGGTAAATGTTTAACCATGATAATTTTATCGTGAAAAATGAAATCTTGGATCTTTTGATGATTGAAGGGAAGTGTTCCTCTTTTAATCTTGTTGGGTCACTTAGTACCTGGTATGGCCACCTCTGGCACGCACCAGTGCCTCCACACGCCGTGGCATACTGTCCACAAGGTTGTTGATGGTGTTCAAGGGCAGTGCATCCCACTCTTCGGTCAGTGCCTGGGCTAACTCCTGCACATTTTGAGGATGATTGTTTCTCTCATTGATGGCACGGCCCAATGCATCCCAGGCGTGCTCAATGGGGGTTCATGTCGGGGGAACAGGCAGGCCAAGGCATCTGCTGCACGTCCTCTGCGTCAAGGATTTCCCTAACCAGACGTGCCCTATGTGATCGAGCGTTGTCGTCTTGGAGATGAAAGTTATTGCCATATACCCCTTCTCGCGTATGGAAGACAATGGCGTTCCAGGATATCGCGGTACACGACGGCGTTGACGTTTCCTTCAGGTGCAGCCAATGGCGTTTTTCCGCCATAACATATTCCGACCCATATCATCACTGAGCCTCCACCCGCTTGATTGGTTTCCTGGACACAGTCATTACGGAGGTTCTCGCCCACAATCGTCGAACCCTCTGCCTCCCATCGGTGAGGTCAAGGATGTACCGGCTTTCATCAGTGAAGATTACATGGCGCCAGTGACCAAGCTGCCATCTCCTGTGCCTCCTAGCCCACTGGAGTCGAGCAACCCGGTGGCGAACAGTGAGACGTGGAACCTTGGTCATTTGCCGAGCTCTGTAGCCATGTTGGACAAGTCTCCTGTTTACGGTTTCCCGTGAAACGTTCATTCCGAAGTGCCTCCTCCACAAGTGGCAAAGACGACTCGCTGGCATTCTCCGGTTCCTACGGCACATGTTCAGCAGTTGACGGTCATCCCGTGCGGATGTTCTTCGTGGTCGACCTGTAGATCTCTCTGGACTCAAAGTACCCGCCTCTCGATGTCTTCTGAGGATGCGGCACACACAACTCTGCGATAGTTCAAGAATATCTGAAATCTGGGCCTGTGTCCGTCCATTCCGTCGGAGTGCAAGGACCCTCTGACGAATTGCAAGTGCCGTTGGGCGAGGCATAGTGTAAGGAATCAATGTACCAAATTTGGTAGGAATTGATCAAGCTAACTCTGAAAACGGGCTGTTAACACACGTAGGCTTTCTGCACGAAATGGACAGCAAAACAACAGCAGAAAGGAGGCTCCGCCTTTTATAGCACCAAACAATAAGATAGGTCACGTTATGGAATGTTTCACTTGACCGACTTTTACCTCGACAATACAAAATCATTATGTAATCAATGAACCTGGTCAATATTATCTATTTAGGCTTTTAAATATGATTAAATCAACGGATGACTATGAAAATACGAATTATGCTAACATTATGACCAACAGTGTATTTTCAAGAAGTAGACAATAATTGTCTTTCTCTTACAAGTTAAATATTTCAGATGTGGAACCTTTTGGTTTCAGGCGATGAGACGTGCTATCACTTCCTCGGCGAGCTGAATGTACTATATGCTTTCTTTCCTCAGCTTCGCGTCGGAAAGGTAGCTACATCGAGATCGCCTCGGAAGTGATAGTTTACCCCATCATCTCCACCAGCGGTAATTATTTGCTTACTATGTTGCCGGGGTGGGGGATTTACATCGCAGGTACTTCCATCGGGTTGTGCAGCGCAGTAGTAAAGTAAATTTTAGGTACAGTTGTTCTTGCATATTAATATGGTACAATATTCAATTCGCATTGTGCTTTATTTGCGTTTATTATTTTAAGCGCTAGTAGTTTTTCATTAAAGTGATTAGGTAACTTTGTGGAGGCTTGACAAAATCTGAGCTGTCTGGCCTTACATGCTATCAGTGTATGTAATATGGTGTAAAAATGAAGCCCATGGGGAAAAAAAAAACTTCAAAATCACCATGTGCTTCACAAAAGTAAACATATGCAAATGACCATAAATACCAGACTCATTTTCCCCATTGACTCAGTGTTAGACTAAAGCGTATGGCCATACGCTTTCGTAAATGGGAGTATTCAGTCACAGATATCTTACTAATAGCATTATATATTTGAAAACCTTTCTATGCCTGGCTATTTATTTATCCTTCTGAACATCATTATACAAGACAGATATCAAAATTCAACAATTTATTAAATCAAGCTTCCACAAAGTTACTGAATGCCTTTAAAGGTGTTGTTACTGCTGTCACTACCATAAAAGTTTCATCATATTTTAGAAGCAGTTGTCATTGTTATTTACAACATATTCGGTAGTCTATTCATCGTGATTTAGTTCCTCCTTTCCTGAAACAGGAAAAATACATCAGTCCTTCATCATTCCTCCTTTCTCTCTCTCACCCCCCCCCCCCCCCC
>CM046868.1:2026980-2087075 GCA_025617745.1 Heliocidaris erythrogramma
TTTATTCTCCTTTTTTAATGAAAGAAGAAGCCCATGAAATCTTCCTTGGGCAAATCTCCGAACGTCGTTGGTTCCTGTCAGACATGCAGATCACAACTCTCTGATACGTATACGACGAGCCGACGCACATAACATGGCCATGTAAGTCACAGCGGAATTTGTCCGCACTATAGGACACATTCAGTCCGAAGGCTAGACAAAATTACAGATGGAAACGTTGATTTATGTTAGATTTTTCCTTCATCCCCACCTCGCTGGGGCTACTCTCTCGAATATCGTAGCGGCCCAGTTAATCGTGAACTTGAATGATTGTTAAGCGAAATTCCTACGATTGTTTCAAGCTCTTTATTAAGGTTGTTTGTGAGGGGGTGTATATACTCAACATGCTCATTCAAACCCAATTAGTGCCAAGAATCAATCATTAGTTTCAATACGCACGTCACTGAGATTTTTTTTTAAGAATATGTTCTTTGTATCATTATTATTGTTTCAATTTATCCAAATCAATGCGTGAAAAAAGAACAATCAAATGCATATACATTTGGAAACGTGAACTTTTAAAAACCTATGACTGACAAATTTAACAAAAGTAGACATATCAGCTTTATTAAAGTGACAGTAAACTGAAGCTCCTAATGGCGCCATCTTTGAACAGGATTTTGAAAAGTTTTCTGTGCCTCTCATTTTCCCATTATGCCCCATTCTAGTTTGTAGAAGCTTGGAATGTATCTGTCGACAATTTTCCACATTTGCGAAGTCAAAAATTATAGTTTGAAATATAAAATGTGCGTATTATCCAAAAAAGCTGTTTGTCAAAATTGCTAATAAAATGCAATGAATTTTCAAATTATAATCTTAATTAGCAGGCAATGTAAGATGGCACTGCTCAAGTTTTACCAGTTTAAATGCCACTTTAAAGGGTGAGGTGTCTTACCAATTTATTCTACCTTTGGTCAGAGGCAGAATTTATAGTGAGTTCTGTTTATCTTTTCTTTCTTTTTCTTAAATGACATCCATAATGTATGAAATTAGATATATGTTTTTTCCCTCTTTTTCCCCTCTGGCCATTACGTACTTGTACAATAATGCCTCGCTTGTGAATAGCATAATGAATGTGATAACCATACAAATAGAGTTCTTCTCGTATGGATTTCCTTTACGATTGTATAAACATGTTCGTTACCCTCCCCCCCCCCCCCCCCCCCCCCCCCCCCCCGAGAAAAGATAATAACCTCTTTGTTGGAGGCCCAGTTAAAGAAAAGTTTCATAATGCCCAATAAACGCTTTTGATTGTCAGAGGGTTTTGAGATTGTAACGCTTCCGAAAAATGCGAGAACCATTTGGGTTGATTTTAAGCACATTATCATCACGTTTGCTTCTGAAAAATGGCTACCTGGGGAAAAAACCTAAACAACCAAAGTATGCCCCCTTTAAAAAAAAGCCCAAACAATTTTTTTTCAACTCTAAAAATTGTGATTTAAAGAAAATAATTAAAAATTCTTATTTGAAAAGTAAACTTTGCAATGAGCTGAGTGTGCCTCTTAGTGATTCAGTGGAAAATCAATCATCCACGAAACATTAACGTTCTATAAATAATTTTAAAAAAGTGCATTCCCATTTATCTTGATAAAATGTCACTTACGGCAAGAAAATGTTGGTTCATTTACTTATTCGCTACAAAAAAAACGTTTATTGGTCATATCCCTTCGCCATGCAGCTGAAATTGTACATAACTAACTCCCCCCCCCCCCCTCCCCCGTTTGAAGTACCAGAAAGTTCAAAGTTCAAAGTTTAAAGAAAATGCTTGCAGAGAGTAATGGTTTGCACAATACTTGGTATATATTAATATTAAGCGTCCCCTCCAGTTTAGCAACCTGATTTGCGGAAGGTATTGATTCATGTTTCCTTCAACATTTTCCCCTTAGTAGCAGTTAATCATTTTAACGAAAATTTTAAAGAATATAGATGATATTTTTTTTGGGGGGGCGGTAAAAACAAATAATAAACAAATCAAAATAAACTACGTTCACGCCACAGCACCTTAATCTTACACACACGTTCATATTCTGAATTGATTATTGTGAAAGGATTATCTTGATATGTTGTTTTCTAGTTAATTCCAATTGAGAAAAATACATTAAAGAGTATGCATGGTCAGTTTAGTTTCAAGGATGATTCCTTCTTAACCCTTTCAGGACAGGAATTATTTAAGGGCTAAATTGATCACATTTTATTCTTCAATTTGGCAACATTAATATTTTTCTTTTAGTGCTACATGTTTCTAATAAGGTGTAATGTCTTTGAAAACAATATACATGGTTAGAAATATCTCGAAAAATTAAAGAAATCGCTATTTTTGATGAAAAACAATGATTTTGAACCTCTCAAGTGTTGCCAATTTAAGGATTTCAACGCTTATTCTCGTTTTTTTTAATTCATGGCATCAAGAGCAATATGGTCCTGCTATAAAATGGATATAGTGTGTATTTTTTAGAGCTCTGAATCAAAAGTTATTGAGCCAAACCACAAAATGTGGTAAAATATCTTGAAATGGTTAACCCATTGTGTACGGAAGCCGGATGGTTCCTGCATTGATCCTATGGGAATAAGAGAATTCAGTTGTCAGCGGGTTAAGTCAATACAAAATGTTAACCCTTTGGAGACAATTGACCACATTCTGTGGTTTGGCTCAATAATATTATATATTATATATTATAATATAATATGCATATATTATATTCATTTTTGTTGCCAGACCATATTACGTTTGATGCCAAGAATTTTAAAACGAGAATAAGCTTTAAAATCCTTAAATTGGCAACACATTGAGAGGTTCATAATCATTGTTTTTTATCAAAATTGGCAATTTTTTCAAATGGTAGACAAAATTTGTAGCCCTGTATATTGTTTTCAAAGATATTACACCTTATTAGAACCACGTAGCACTAAAAGAAAAAAATACCAGTGTTGCCAATATGAAGAACGAAATGTGATCAATTTAGCCCTTAAATAATTTCTGTCCTGAAAGAATTCTTTTCTTTCGTTTTTTTTTCTATATTGACCAAGTCGTGCACAATGGAACTCGTTACCTTTTTCGGGTACTGAACTTGTTCGACGCGACATATATATCTGTGATTGCAAAACCTTTTTTTTAAAGGAGAAAATTCTTGTGTTAAGTATCGTGTACACGTTCCCGAGGGATATAATTGATAATGACCAGAGTGGAAAATCACCGTTTCCAATAGCCATGTCTGCTTTCGGCGTTTTTGGGGGTGCTGCACAATGTCGCTCAAGAAATATGATCAAAGAAATACAGATAAGAACAATTTCCTACTCTCTAAGGGGAAAATATTGATCAAAACAAGTATTGTTTTTCAATTTTAAACAACCTTTTGTAACCTGGTGGCCACGGGGGGGGGGCATTTTTCGAAAGACAAGTATCGTAGTTTTTAGACATTGTATATTAAATAGTATCTGTCGATGGGGCAGATGGGACATTCACATATTTTTTTTTTCATATATGCTAACATAGATCCTAGGGTAAATGAATATCATGAATATAATGAATACATTAATATAATGAATACATGTATAATGAATATAATGAATATAGATGCTTGGAAACAGGCGACTGGCTTTAATGCTCCCCAGATGAGTGGAGAATGTGCACTGTAATGTGCAGAATTACAACTGAATCCAGTGACCGGGGTAATAATACTGTAAGCGCTTTGGTTGGTTACATTGTAACTGGTAAGGCACTATATAAGAAGAGCTGTTATAATAATTATTATTATAATGGATTCTATACAAATTGATTAGTATTATACGTTTTAGAAATTTTAACTGAACCAAATTTAAGTAAAACTAACATCCATTTCTTCATTCGTCTTTCATCACTACAGTATAGCTAGCGTTCTGGGTTTTTTTTTAATTGATTGATATATTTATCAAAAATCAAATTCTGTTTCATTCATATAGAATTAAAACGTTTTCCACAGACTTAATATACCTACACTCTCAGAAAAAAATTTAGGTTGGTTCAAATATGAACCTATACCAACTGTTGGTTAAAAAAAAAATCCCCATATGTTTTACATACAATATGTTTTAACCAGTACACAGTTGGTAGGTTCATATTTGCACCAACCTAATGATTTTTAACCAACATTTCTGAGAGTGTATAAAACAAAAGATTTTCATAATATGATACGTTAACATGGTTCGCTACTTTTATAATTCACACTATTTCTTTGATTATGTTTCACCCACTTATATAATGTGAAAAACATTTTTATAAATGCACAGTTATGTCGTATAACAAAACATTGCTTTCTTGTTTCAGAATAAACGTCATAGCTATTTTACGATTTTACGATTCTGTCATTTAAATTTCATTTAATTAAAAGTCTGTCTTTTAATAAAAACACACCACCTGCCCCAAACCCTCTCATCGCTTCCATCTTTGGGGCATAGTGCCTTCTCCAGCTATTTCGAACTTTACCCCCCCCCCCCTCCCCGCCCCTCATTCTACATTATATTATCATGATAATTCTATATCGATAGGACATTATACCATGAGTAATATGCTATGCTAATCACGCTTATATGAATATGTGCTATTCAAGCTGTATTGGTGTATTAAGTTTCTTATCTTCTGGGATGGGGTCAAAACAACAAGATCTAGGGTTAGATTGGTTTCAAACCAATGACGAAAGTACACACTAATGTAACGTAAATGAAACCAAGCCTTGGCTTTTGGTTAGCAAATCTTTCTTCTGAATCCCCTATCCATTAAAAACCACGATGCTTGTGTAACCTACCACGACGGTATTCTGTTTCAAAATGGTCGTTGGTGAAATATAGGAAAAAAACCGCATTATGTTTGTATACTTTTACAAATGTAATTGAGCCCCTTTTAAGAAAATTGTCTATTCCAGGATTAGCACCCCAGGCTTCAAAGGCACATGGTCAGAATTAAAAACAGAGATAATTACATGTATATCTAAAAACAAGACCGACCGAGCTCAATATTGTAGAGATATATTCAAGCTAAAGAGTCATCAATCTTACCACGTACCCTTTTTTACGCCAGCCAGCCACACAAGCAACGAAACACATC
Source organism: Heliocidaris erythrogramma (assembly GCA_025617745.1). NCBI lineage: Eukaryota > Metazoa > Echinodermata > Echinoidea > Camarodonta > Echinometridae > Heliocidaris > Heliocidaris erythrogramma. Next base: position 2,032,100 of record CM046868.1, read on the forward strand.
GTTTAAAAGTAAATTTTGCCACAGAAGATGTATTTCGATAGAAACTGTCTAAAATTTATATTTGATATTTCAATATTTAATAAGAATATAATCTATGACATTATTAGCGCCGCATTTTTCGAAGACACGTGGTCGGAATAAAAACAAGATTAGGTATCAATTCCAAAACTAAAAACATAAGATGGAGTATTCTAAGGATATGTTCAAGCTATAATAGTCATTAATCTTACAACGTATCATTTTTACGCCACCCACATTTACTGCAACTCAGCACGACGTTTATATGTTAAATTTACCAATGAAGATGTATTCCGATAGAACATAGAGACTGTCTTAAAATTTATTGTTAGTATTTGAATATAATGAACAAAAATGAAGACTCGTGATTTACAATAAGGGAAAAGAAGAAAGCTATAAATCGTATTTGCAGAAAATTCCAGCTCGTAAGAGCCACGTATTATACTTGTGGACGGGACTGCTTGTTCGATTTCCTTATTTGTGTCAGTGGTCATTACTCGGCTACCATACTTTTCCACTCAAAATCCTTCGACAGATATGACTTACTGTATCTAATTTAGTCTTAAATATTCAGTGTGGGTTTCGTTCGATTCCGTGAGGATTTATTTATCGTCTACCCACTACTCGGGATGACTTGCTTTTAATGAGTCGTATAAGGGATCTCTTCCTTCTCAAAAAGTGGAAGTCACTCTCAAAAGAGTAATTCAAACCCCTACTTTAGAATGGATTGCACTATAATGAGAGTGGATTCAACTCCAAAACTACGTGATCCCTAACATGACTCATTAAAAATAGTGGATTTTCACTCCTCTGTATTTAAAGAGTACCTTATAATAGGATAGAGTGGGAGGAAAGTGAATAAACACGTCTCGCGAAAATGTGGTCATCAATTATATTAGATAGATAGATAGATAATTACATAAATGAAGAAGTTTACCAAGACTGGTAAACTTCTTCATTTTTGTAATATTATGAATTAAGATCACAAGAACAACTCCTGCTCCTGCTCCTCCTCCTCCTCACTTTTATCTGCGTATAGCAGCCGTCAGCTACCGTATATCTCACTGATGGGTAGACATTTTTCTTTTATTCATTCATTTACTCACGCGTGGGCTGTGCTATATCTGGTATATTATATTCGTTTGATAATTATTTATTTTTAAAGAAAGTAAAGAAATAAACCCATGCTACATGATCTAACCAGAGAATATACAGGGCAACACAAATATAACAATGACAAGGAATTCGTGTAATGTTCACAACACTAATGATTTTTTTAAAATATATACATCTAGAACCTAATGCACATTTTGCAATTAAAACAAAGCTTTATTACTACCACATGCCACTTATGGGTGTCGTTACTTCTGTTAGTGCTGAAAATGTGATCACTATCCTACTACCAGAATAAGAAATGGTTGAAATTATTTAATCTAAACTATTGTTAACAATCTAATCAAGATCAATGCATTCCACATTTTGATATAACGCCTTCTTATATTTTACTCTAATAATTAAATTTAGTATCTCAGAAAAAAGGTTTGCGGTACAACGATGTGAGTTGGAATAACTCCACGTTCCGGTTTGTACCGCAAACCTTTTTTCTGAATTACAACTTCACCATGCAAACCTTCAAATCCTATATTAAATTTAGTATCGTTTGTCATTGCCTGATCTCTTCTGTCACCATGGTAACGGGACGAATAAGCTCATTTATTTTTAACACTGAACGCAATAAAGTATATAAAAGAGTATACAGCAGAGAGGAATAGTTTGTAGAAATCTACGTGTAGTCGATTACATGATGAACTTGGATGATTTCCTCAGGGCAATGAAGCGAGAATTTAAAATTTATCATAATACATTAGAAAATCTAATGATTGTACAGTTTGCGTTGGTATGATCTAAATGAATACCCTAGTGCCTTTGCTCCTCCATGATTTGGTTCTTTAGCTGGATAGTTTATTTGGCAGTCAAGCGGAAATCCAAGCTTTACCTTTTAAAATCGACTACATTAACAGCTCATGTTGACGTCTGATGGAAAAAGTATCGACGTTAGAGAGGTTTGTTTTCCTGTTGATCAGTCTTGTATTGCTATAATGCCGATTTGTCAATACGTGTAGAAGCACTTTGGTGTATTGGTGAAGGTTCACTCTCATACGGGATGTCCTAGGTTCGGACCTTGATCTGGGCCTATATCCTTGGACAAGGTGTTTTACCCACATTTGTCCCTCTCGACCAAGATGTATCGAATGGGTACCTGACATTGGTGTAAGATATGGAGTATAAGAGCAGTATTAATACTGATAAGTCTACCATTGGGTAAATAAGACTATAATTAATATGAAATATTTTTTTCAAGGTTTGAAAGGTTCAAGTGAAATGAAAGTGTTTGAAAAAGACATGAACCCATATCGAATATCCATATTTCCTTGAAAAATATGGAAAGGTACTTATAAAAAAAAAAGAACAGTCCCCTTTTTCTTTTGTTTGATATGTCAGTTTGTCAAACCTACGCACGAACAAATAAAGAGAAGAGCACTCTCATTTTTAGAGAACATTAAAAAAATCAATCTGTGTTTATTTTTTAAACTGTTGTTTTGTCCATCACAATTTGGATTGATTTTATATTATGGACCCGAAAATTGTTTTGTAGTGCAAATTTCTCTCCGGGTGTTTTGAGAATAACGAGAAACCAACAATACTTTGATGGTGAAACAACGGCAAAGAGAGGTAGAGAGAAAGAGAGAGGGGAGGGGTGACGAGATATTAATAGTCACTATCATCTGATCATGATTTTTAGATTATCCATCCAAGGGGATGCTCAAGACGCCTACATAGTACTGTTTTAGCCAAGCTGCCCAATTGCGCTAGAAACATTCAAGGAACAAATTCCTACTAGGTACTCTTTACTACACCTGGCCTGGGTGGAGAGTGACAAATATAGATTAATGTCTTGTCAAAGGACATAAGGGCTGCGGCGGGACTCGAATCACGAACCATATGATCCACAGTCCAGTAGAGGAGCACAACACCTATACCAGCATGCACCGTTTTCACCGCTTTCTTCTTCTTTTTATGTCATGTATGTGCCCTGCCGCGAGGTTTTGACGATCATGTTTTCCCACATTATTTTGTTGAATTTTCCCCACATTCTGTACTGCTGTAACCGACTGCATCAACGAGCGACTTGGTAAAGACATCTCTTTGTCCTCATCAATACAATACAATACAATACAATAAGCATTTAGTACGCCCTTCCCATAAGGCTCGGAGCGTTTACAAAATATTTAAATTATAGAACTCATTATAATTTGTATATAAACACAAATCAGAAAACTCTTCAATCGTCCATGTGGGAACTACCAGGGGATTTTATGGAGACAAAATGTAATGAATGTACCTGTTACAAAGTTTGATAGCGGATTTAAAATAAATATGATTTCACAGCTTTTTTAAAGGTCTTTATGGATGCTGACTGTCTAATGGTCAAGGAGATTATTCCATAGCCTAGATGCAGTAACTGTGATAGTCCTATCACCTGACAAATTTCGGGTCATTGGGTAGCTGAGCTGAAGGTTGTGATTTGAGGATCTGAGATTTCTACTATCTACTCATCGACTCTTTTCTGTTATCCTTTTATCATTATTCAAAGACCGTCTACAATCAGGCAAGATTATTTAAAAAAAAAGAAAATCAAGTATGATCAGTCTTTTCTTCTTTTGTGTGTGTGTGTGTGGTTGTTGTGCTTTTTTGTAGATAAAAAATACCATTTTTATTTTAATCCACATAGTAAAGGATGGCAGGAGTTACCTTGTCAAAAGAAAGTAAAATCACTACCAGGGCTTTAAATCATTTACTGAGTCTTGTCTGCGCTTTGCCTATTTACTCAAATTTGGAAGAAACGAAATGCAGTAGCTGAGAAGTTTAAGTGACATTTCTCTAAGAAGAGCAATGAGATCTGATAAAACATTGGGGGGGGGGGGAGGCGGATCCCCATAACGGTTAATGGGTTTCAATGTCGACGGATAACATTTAGAGAAGCTACCCAACCATGATCCTCGCAGCCGACGACGACTGGCATCCGGAGAACGAGAAAGACCTTCGCCGTTGCACCGGATGATGATACACAAGTGCATCCGGCAATGTTATCGTCTGTGGCGCTTTTTCATATTCGTGGCGCCCATTTGAGGTTAAAAGGAAGAAGCGGTCACGTGATCACTAGACCAGACCAAGTCTGTGATCCATGAAGCGTGCTGTTATAATTATTCGCTCCTTGACAGTCATCGTGTTCTCTCTCTCTCTCTCTCTCTCTTTATATATATCTCTCTCCCACTCACTCAGTATCCCTCTTTCTCCGGCACACAGACACACACAAACCCACACGCACACGGAACCGCACACACTAATATGACCTCTGTCCCTTAAGGCATATCTCTACAATTTTCACGCTCCTACTCTTCTCTTGTTGATTTGTTTTATAGTGTTTGGTATTTATTATGAAGCTTCATTGATATTGTCATCAAAAATCTGTTATACAATGTTAGTGTTATAGGGATAGGGTTTGGTTAGGTTTTCTCCATCTCGCTCAGAATAGCATCCCGACATATCTTCATCTCCATTCTCACTTGCCTCTTTATCTCTCTCTCTCTCTTCCTTTTATTTTTTTCTCACTCTTTTGTTGCTTCTCTCTCTCCCTCCCTCTCTATCATGTTCACGCTAAAATTCGATTGGAATGCTCCATTTTCTATGCTTGATGTGATTGGGGGTGATAGATTGATCTGTGTGGTCTAGATCACTGACGGAGTAATGGAATTGTGGCTTCCTTTACATCTAAGAAAAACGGACACAAAGAGTCGAATTTCTTTAGGATTTCTTATGTGTTTTCAATAGGATATAGCGACATCCGTGAAATTTGAATAATTCGGGAGATTGAGTGGACTTTGCAGTTGCGTATTCAGAAAATAACGTGAAATGGGTGAAATCACACCCCCCCCCCCCCCCCCTCCTCCCCCGTGATGGAGGGAATGCTGGGTGTAATATGGGCGGCCCTACTTTTTGTAGACCCATTTCAAGTTATATCTTCAAATGGGGGTGGGGGGGGGGGGGGGGGGTAGGATGCATCGGATTCACACTGCATGTTTCTGTTGAACTTTTTTAATTCCACTTTCAGTTAAATTATTATCCTCACTTTAATCTTAATTGTTTCCATGTCCTTTTCTTTTCGATATTCCTTTCACAATTCGAATTTTTCATCATGTAACGTTTTGCTGCTACTCTTTTGCCAACGCGTTCCCGTCTTTTATCACTTTTAACCTTTCTCTTTTTCTGTCCTTCTCAGGGGCATCGCTAGAGGGAGTGTGGGGTATCACCCCCCCCCCCTCAAAATTTCTGTCGGCAAATGCGCCACCTCTGTCGGTAAAAAGAGGAGGGGGAAAAGGGAAAGGGAAGAGGAAAGGGAAAAGGATAAAAAAGAAAAGGGAAATAAAATGAAAACAAAAAACAGAAAGAATAGAAGGAAAGGAAAAGGGAAGGAAAGAAAATAAAGGAAAATCTCGCCAATTTTTTTTTTTTTTTTTGCTCGATTTTCAAACTTCCGATATTCAGCAACCACCAATTCATATTCGGGCAGCGGGGAGCCAGAATATCCACATAATAATTCATTTGGGCAGCGAGGTTCCCAGATAATTATCTAACTTCTGTACATTTTCACTACGAACAGTTAAAAAAAAAATAGAAATCGAAAAGTTCATATTCGGGCAAAAAGCTTCCCCACTTCGGCAATGGGCTGCAGCCCCTTCCCCCGAGGATTTTCAAAGTTTCGATATTCTGGTACCTCCTCTCCATATTCGGGCAGCGAGGAGAAGCTAGAATATCTACCTATTTGGGTAGCGAGGTTCCCAGATAATTATGTAACATCTGTCTGTAACTTCTGTACATTTTCAGTACGAAAAGTTAAAAAAAATTGCTCACTCGCAAAAATTTCATAATTGAAAAGTTGATATTCGGGCAAAAGGCGCGTCAGCCCCCACCTTGTGAAAATGGGCCTGTATGATCAAGATCTCTACATCTGTGATTTTCTTTTAATGTTATTTGTGGGGAGGGGGAGATTAGGGTGCAGCATTTTTGTCGGCAAATTTGGTTGTCACCCCCCCCCCCCCCCCCTTCAAAATGTTCTGGCGGCGCCTCTGCTCCTTCTTTACTTGTATTCCGAGTTGTTTATATCTTCACACTCTCTTTTTCTACTTCGTCACGCCTTTCTTCTCTCCTTAGAGATTCTAGCAAACAAGATGCTCTTCTTGAGCATTATCGTCCCATTACATCTATCTCCATCATCTTGTAAGTGCGCGCGTTAACCGATCGAATTTCTTTGTTCACCATAGCTTGTGGTATAGTGATAAGTAGCCAGTACGCCGTCCAGCTGTTTGTTCCAAATCAGACGAAACAATCATTGTTTTGATTTACAAATACACAATCATGACATTTAAAGCGCAAGAGATAAGAAGATTGCAAGTGATGGAATGCATTGATTTTGAACTGTCTTTGATGCGTCGGATTTTGGTTATGAATCTGTTGTTAACACACTCATCTTTCAGCTATGATATATTCCGAATCTCCCTAATGGTTGTGTTCGAATTATGTCACATTGTTACATTGACTCTTTGTAATGATAAGCTAGAACTCAATACAGGGCACTTGATGAGAAGGTCTGAACTAAGACTATTTTCACGAAGGGGACAGCCCCAAAGGAAAGTGGTCGTCTTGACGTCACTGAGGGTACAATATTTTAACCAGAGACTTGAATGTTGGCATTATATATTTGTTTTATATCCGTCATCTTTGAACTAAGGCCTAAAGCTACTCATCTATACTTACATGATCATCTGCACCGTAGGCCTATGGTAGACAGCACACTTACGTACACAAACAGTTTTGAAAAAGGGATGGATCTGCGCGGATATCAAACGCGTAATGATGACACTATCGTGCGCCGGTGCGTAAAACAATAGATACGCGCAAATGAATGTCGTCACTTGTACGCACTTTTCGTGTCTGATGTCATACGCCGTAAAAAGTATCCGTGAATAGTACTACTATTCACAGATCGTGACGTCAGATGTTAACCTCCATGGCAAATTTGCACGTTTGCATGAGGCTAGTGGGAATTGCATTTTGTCACATGACGCGTATTGGACCAATCAATTGCGCAGATTCTTTTCATGGCGGATATAATACTTCATATGTGTTTCACTGATCTCTTCAGTCCATTATAGAGTCACAATGCGTTATCAATATTTTGGGTATGCGCGAAATGAAAACACGTGACCTTTACGAATAGTCAGAATGAAACGTTCGTAACCTTTACAAATAGCTCCACAAGCATACTAAAATAAGCTTAAATGAGCGCCTGAATGTACACTGTTGGTCATAATGGTAGCATAATTTTTTTTTCTACCTTTCGTACACTATTGACAACAATACGAGTCATTTTTTGGCAAAATAAAGCTTATATCTTCACCGATTTTATTGATAAATCTGTTCCCAACATATGAAATAAAAAATATAAGACAAAAATTAATTCATACAAACTTTATGCACTGGTTTAAACCACTTTTGACAAACACAATCATCCAGACCTTGGATTCCTGGGAAAAATGTATCGTTTTTGGTAAATGTTTAACCATGATAATTTTATCGTGAAAAATGAAATCTTGGGATCTTTTGATGATTGAAGGGAAGTGTTCCTCTTTTTAATCTTGTTGGGTCACTTAGTACCTGGTATGGCCACCTCTGGCACGCACCAGTGCCTCCACACGCCGTGGCATACTGTCCACAAGGTTGTTGATGGTGTTCAAGGGCAGTGCATCCCACTCTTCGGTCAGTGCCTGGGCTAACTCCTGCACATTTTGAGGATGATTGTTTCTCTCATTGATGGCACGGCCCAATGCATCCCAGGCGTGCTCAATGGGGGTTCATGTCGGGGGAACAGGCAGGCCAAGGCATCTGCTGCACGTCCTCTGCGTCAAGGATTTCCCTCACCAGACGTGCCCTATGTGATCGAGCGTTGTCGTCTTGGAGATGAAAGTTATTGCCATATACCCTTCTCGCGTATGGAAGACAATGGCGTTCCAGGATATCGCGGTACACGACGGCGTTGACGTTTCCTTCAGGTGCAGCCAATGGCGTTTTTCCGCCATAACATATTCCGACCCATACCATCACTGAGCCTCCACCCGCTTGATTGGTTTCCTGGACACAGTCATTACGGAGGTTCTCGCCCCACAATCGTCGAACCCTCTGCCTCCCATCGGTGAGGTCAAGGATGTACCGGCTTTCATCAGTGAAGATTACATGGCGCCAGTGACCAAGCTGCCATCTCCTGTGCCTCCTAGCCCACTGGAGTCGAGCAACCCGGTGGCGAACAGTGAGACGTGGAACCTTGGTCATTTGCCGAGCTCTGTAGCCATGTTGGACAAGTCTCCTGTTTACGGTTTCCCGTGAAACGTTCATTCCGAAGTGCCTCCTCCACAAGTGGCAAAGACGACTCGCTGGCATTCTCCGGTTCCTACGGCACATGTTCAGCAGTTGACGGTCATCCCGTGCGGATGTTCTTCGTGGTCGACCTGTAGATCTCTCTGGACTCAAAGTACCCGCCTCTCGATGTCTTCTGAGGATGCGGCACACACAACTCTGCGATAGTTCAAGAATATCTGAAATCTGGGCCTGTGTCCGTCCATTCCGTCGGAGTGCAAGGACCCTCTGACGAATTGCAAGTGCCGTTGGGCGAGGCATAGTGTAAGGAATCAATGTACCAAATTTGGTAGGAATTGATCAAGCTAACTCTGAAAACGGGCTGTTAACACACGTAGGCTTTCTGCACGAAATGGACAGCAAAACAACAGCAGAAAGGAGGCTCCGCCTTTTATAGCACCAAACAATAAGATAGGTCACGTTATGGAATGTTTCACTTGACCGACTTTTACCTCGACAATACAAAATCATTATGTAATCAATGAACCTGGTCAATATTATCTATTTAGGCTTTTAAATATGATTAAATCAACGGATGACTATGAAAATACGAATTATGCTAACATTATGACCAACAGTGTATTTTCAAGAAGTAGACAATAATTGTCTTTCTCTTACAAGTTAAATATTTCAGATGTGGAACCTTTTGGTTTCAGGCGATGAGACGTGCTATCACTTCCTCGGCGAGCTGAATGTACTATATGCTTTCTTTCCTCAGCTTCGCGTCGGAAAGGTAGCTACATCGAGATCGCCTCGGAAGTGATAGTTTACCCCATCATCTCCACCAGCGGTAATTATTTGCTTACTATGTTGCCGGGGTGGGGGATTTACATCGCAGGTACTTCCATCGGGTTGTGCAGCGCAGTAGTAAAGTAAATTTTAGGTACAGTTGTTCTTGCATATTAATATGGTACAATATTCAATTCGCATTGTGCTTTATTTGCGTTTATTATTTTAAGCGCTAGTAGTTTTTCATTAAAGTGATTAGGTAACTTTGTGGAGGCTTGACAAAATCTGAGCTGTCTGGCCTTACATGCTATCAGTGTATGTAATATGGTGTAAAAATGAAGCCCATGGGGAAAAAAAACACTTCAAAATCACCATGTGCTTCACAAAAGTAAACATATGCAAATGACCAGAAATACCAGACTCATTTTCCCCATTGACTCAGTGTTAGACTAAAGCGTATGGCCATACGCTTTCGTAAATGGGAGTATTCAGTCACAGATATCTTACTAATAGCATTATATATTTGAAAACCTTTCTATGCCTGGCTATTTATTTATCCTTCTGAACATCATTATACAAGACAGATATCAAAATTCAACAATTTATTAAATCAAGCTTCCACAAAGTTACTGAATGCCTTTAAAGGTGTTGTTACTGCTGTCACTACCATAAAAGTTTCATCATATTTTAGAAGCAGTTGTCATTGTTATTTACAACATATTCGGTAGTCTATTCATCGTGATTTAGTTCCTCCTTTCTCCTGAAACAAGGAAAAATACATCAGTCCTTCATCATTCCTCCTATTCTCTCTCTCACCCCCCCCCCCCCCCCCTCTCTCTCTCTCTCTCCAACACTCGCTTCTTTCGATATTTCGATATATCTTTTCTCTCCTCTCTCTCCCTCTCTCTCTCTCATTCACTTCCCACTGACTCGCCATTCTCTTTCTTCTCTCTCATCTTCTATTCCATTTATCATGTTCATCTCCCTCTCTCTCTCTATAGTACTGCACCCCCCCCCCCTCTCTCTCTCTTCCTCTCTCTCACTCTCTTTCATTCACTCTTTCTCTTTATTATCATTTCTTCCTCTCACCACCTTGCCCGCTTCCCTCTCACCCGTTCTCTTCTTAGACTCTTTTCTATCTATCTTATATCCCTACCGAATCACTATCATCTTTCCATTTTACGCCTTCGGGCTTTCAGGTATAGCATTCAACTTGAAATTCGGCTAACACGTTTACACCTAGGACTCCCTCGGAAGTCTGAGTGATCAGTGTTCGGTTTGAAATTTCAAATCTCTCGTCCTTGAAAGTTTCCTATGCTTTCCTTGTGGATAACCTTCATTAGAATAAATCCATTGTACCTGTTTTCTTGTGGCCAGTGAGACAGCTTCAAGACAGCTCCGGGGATTCGTTTCCTTTATAAACTGATAAAGGATAAAGTATTGTAATACTAAGTTTTTCTTTCTCGATACACGCTAAACAGGTATTTCCGAATTAGTTGTGAGCTTCATAAACGCCAAGGAGCTTTGTGTGATAATTCGCTTTCTAAGAATTGAGGGGATACATGTCGATTCATACATTAAAGACAGCCAATTTTGAAATGCGTTTTTTAACCGGTTGTCTTTTCCTATTTCATTTCATACAGTCATAGGCTTTACATATAAACACGTGCAGAATAATATGGCAAGCTTTACGGTGCAACTATCTTACAGTGCATAAATTATGACTGCGTACCGGTGCACGATGTCCTCATAATTCGCCACTAAACCGAATAATTATTAACATTCCCATTTCTAAATCTTCCGAGAGAGAAAAAAATTTTGACGCATGTTTGAAGTGAAAAGTGCTATTTCGTCATGAAAAAAAGGTGCCTTGAGAGCGTAAGGTGCTGGATGTGAGCGATGTAAAAGAATCCATTTTGTTGCTAGTATTTTTCTCTCTATTTAAAATTCACGGTTTGCATGTCAAGTGTCCGCTGTGATAGGACTAAACACAGTCATAAAGCATGCGGAGAAACGACACTGCTACATTTAAAATAAAAAAAAAATGAGCACAAAATTGCGGCAACAATATAGTCTGTCCTCCCAAATTGAAAGGTACTCTAAGTGAATCGGCTGGGGTTCTCTCCCCCGGTTTCTTTTTCCGCAGATGGAATATTAGTTTTCATTCACCACAAATAGACAATGTTACCAACCAGTCATTAGTTATATCTTAAGTTTCGACCGCATTTTTCCAATAGGACGTATCCCGTTTTGACCACATGATATCAATATCATCTTAGTGTATAAAACTTTTAAAACATGCAGTCCCAGTCGCCCCTAAGAACATTCAACTTTCTAAATCGACACCTTACAAGTGGATAGCGAAATGATCGCACAACTGTGGGATAAATGGATAAAAAATACAGCCCTTATTTAGCGTTGCCATGGTTACAATCATCGTCCCTAAGCTTCTGTGGACGTATTAATGACGTCGTCCGTAAAGGAACATGTTAACAAATGCTTAAGAAGGTCACATGACTTTGAAAATCTCGACGCAACATGTGGTTGATGAGATTATCTGGACCACGGGAAAAGAGTTTCTAAAAGGTTGCCGTTTTCAAACTTCTTTTCCGGGACCTATAGCGGAGCGGATGTGGGAGTTCCTTATTCAGGAGGGGGCATTATGTTGAAGTTATTTTTGACATCACGATCAATATAGATGAGTTTCAGGTTTAATTTCTACAACAATGTCCACTGTATCATTTCATTAGGCAAGTTAAGTAATGTTGACAACTTGTTTCTATACTTTTTTTTCTTGGTTTTAAGTATATGCTTGTCCTGGGGAGCGTTTCATCAAGTGTTTTGTCAGTGATTTTTACTGACAAATTTGCTCTCAGCCAATCAGATGCAAGGATTTCAGTAGCTTTGTCGGTAGAAATCACTGACAAAACACTTGATGAAACGCTCCCCTGTACTCTGGCACATCCCCCCTCCCCCACAAACCACCCATGTAACATAATCCCTTGTGAAGATTGAGAGAGAATTATAGTCAGAGAGAAAGAGAGCGATTGAGGATAAAGAAAGAGAGGGAATGGAGAGAAAGAGGGTGAACGAGAAAGAGATGGGGAGAAAAAAAAGAAGACAGATATAAGGAGTAGAGAGAGAAAACAAAATAAAGAGAGGACGAGAGTGGAGGTGATAGAAAGAGCGGGAGAATGAGAAGTAGTGGAGAGAGATGGAGAAAGAAATACAGAGAAAGAGAGCGAAAGAGAAGGAGACTGGGGTATAAAGATATAAGGACAAAGAAAGGAATAAAAAAATGGAGGGGGGAGAGAGAGAGAGAGAGAGAGATGAGGAGCAAAAGGAACAATAGATAAAGAGAGCGAGTGAGATAATTATGAAAAAAGGGAAAGGGCAAAGTCAATCATGATTAGATGTGAACCTGTTTTAGAGGAAGGGGATGGTATAGGTACCGAACGGTTTTGCTCGTTTCCATTACAGTTGTAAATTTTCTAAATGTCACTTAATGTCATTCGAACAAGGAATTTGTTATAAATTAGAAGGGCGGACTGCATTAAATTTCCAGTCTTCGGGCCATTCAGAATGTAATATTATTCATGGTATGCAAAGCCCCTGGCAAGTTGACAAGTCACTCGTCTACGAAAAACGGATGTATCGCGAAATTTAGTTTGATTACAAAAAGACTAAAACTTACATGGTTTATTCATGTATCAATTTAGGTGTGCGAGGCGAGGGTGGCGGGAAGTTTGCTCACTCGCTTAGCTCGCTCGCAGATTTTAAACGCTTTGAGCGATTTAAAATTTTGCACCACTTTCTTCTACGGCGCAGACAAATCAGTGCCTTGGTATTTCAAGGGAATCTTCGCATTTAAAATTTTATAAACGTCTAATCCTATTTAATAATTCGAACGGTGTGCAGATTTTGCTAAAACGATGCAAGTTTTCCCGAAGTAGCAAAAAGAATCGAAACATGAGAAATGTCATGGAGGTGGAGATTTCTAAGTGCGAAGTGAGTATAGCCATATGTGAATTTATATAACAATTACGTAAACCTATACGGCGATACATCATTACACCGCTGAAATCAAATCACATTTGCCAAAATAGGACTGTTTTTTTAATTCTTGAAATGTATAATCGTTTTTTTCTTGTGTGTGTGTGTGTGTTGTTGTTTTTTTGTCTTCGCATAATCCGTCATGCTCCATGATGCCGTTATAAGATATCTTAACTTAGTTAAAATAAGCAAAAAACAAGGGATTTGAAGGCAGTTTTGCTTTAAATATTAAGAGGGAAGACAATCAGAAGCAACTGAGATGAAAATAATGAAAAAAAGATGTAGATGAAACGAGTAACAATAGTTACATGTCGTTTTTCCGAAGGTTCATAACTCTGAAGGTTCGTTACTCTCACGGTTCGTAATTCAGAAAATGAAATAGGGTTCATAATTCCGCAAATTAAAAAAAAAGGTTCATATTTCCGAAGGTTCGTAATTCCGAAAAGTTATTATATGGCTCTATTACATTTTCAGGATTACAAACCTTCGGAATTTTGAACCCTTTTTCATTTTCAAAATTACTAACCGGCGGAGTAACGCCCCCCCCCCCCCCCCGACCCCGCACTAACAACCTCTATTATTGTCGTAATATTTCTTATAGTTTGTGGGAAATGTCTACGGCGACATTTCTTGGAATCTATATACACGAACATATTGTATAATATTTCCCAAATTGCGGATGTTGTTTACAAAGGCATGGATCTTCTCCCATTATTGACCAGTTGGACTTGTTGTGAGAGTTCTTAAATTGCTTTATTTGGCTTGGTATGTCTGAAAGTTTAAGAAAAATGATTGACGTACATTTCGTTTTTAAAAAAGCAGATGAGAATGATAAAGATTTTGTTTGATCATTAATAGAACTCATAGATATTTATCTCAGTGGAGTTATTTTGAAGGAGTACCATGTTTACCGACTCTTATAATTTTGCTTTTCATCAAAATATTTTTGGCCGTATTTTCCAACTAGTATGCATTTTCAACAGTACCTGAGAACGTCTGTCAAACGGGAATGTTTGTATTATTTACTGTCTTTTAGCGGGTAAACAAGTGAAGAGAGTCACAACAAAGCAGATGTCAATAAGGCATCGGCTTTTGTTATGTACATGTCTTAAATCGAACCTGCTAAATTATGATTTTCCTCATTCTGTGGGTATTATAACCATATTTACTAGTTTCATGTTCTGGATTTTACACACACAAACACAATTAAGATAAAGTTCACTCAGAGAATAAAGACATAGTACATATCCGTAGGTTTGCTTCCAAACCTTCCAAGCAAACCTACGGATATCTACTATGTCTTTATTCTCGGAGTGAACTTTCTTAATTTAAATTATTTTTTTCTATACGTTCTCCCATCTACATTTCTTTACAACTATAAATATAAATATATATATATATTCAATGAAAGGTAAAATGGTGTGAACGTGTTGAGAAGTCTAAAATAAAAAGGTAACACGGAGAGGAAATACACAGAGCGAGCAGAGATAATTTTTTCCACAAGCGCTTTCGTTTATTCTTCAGGTGGAATATAAGATCTTGTTTCTCTGCTTAGATATATATATATATATATATATATATATATATACAAGGTATATAATGACATTAGAGATACCAGAATACATGTATTATACAAAATGGACATGGCGTAAGTACATTCAATCAAAGGGAGTGTGCTTTTTAAAAAAAGCGCCCTATTCATACTCCAATTGTGAGACTCTTTTGTAGTAAAACCAACCAAGCAAACAATAGATGATGACGCTGGCAAGTTATTAAGTAGCTACTTTTTAGCGTCGCATCCTGGTCTTTATCATCGTTTAATCCAAAGGGGGTTATTATTCCAACAACCCTCATTGCGAGGCTAAATAGGTTTTCAAGAAGAGGTGTATATACCATACACTATTTTATAACCAAAAACAAATCAAGAACACTGCTCCACTGGTGTTTCATTTCACATGGCATAGGCATATATACAAAATTAAAATGCACACTTTAAATATTATTTAACGACGGTTTAAATTTACTAATAAAGTATTCTTCTTTAACTAATCGCTTACTTTTATCACTATCCATTATCTTATAAAACGGGGTAATTAAAAAACATGGTTCAATTCCATGTGCACACATGCTTATGTGATGAATATTATATACAGAATCGTGGGACTGCAATGGGAAATAAAATGGCCCCAACATATGCCACATTATTTATGGGCCATTTAGAAGAAAAGTTATATAATGAAATTGAACATCATTTTAATGTAGAGGTCAAGAATTACTTTCAAAATAATTGGCTAAGATATTTAGATGATTGCTTTATTATTTGGAGAAAGGATTTTGGTAACGTGTCTGTATTACATGATATTTTGATGAAACTACATTTGTCAATTTCATTTAAATGGAACGTTAGTGAAGAATCAATAAACTTTTTAGATATAACACTCGCCAGTACTTACACTTTAAATCTTGCCACCCCAAACAATGTAAAAATAATGTTCCATACAATCTAGCTAGACGTATTTGTACTATTGTTTCTGAGAAGGAAACTCAAGAAATGCGATTAAATGAATTAAAGTATATGTTACTTGCTAGAAAATACCCTAGGGATATTATTGAGAATGGCATTTCAAAAGCACAGAAATTAACAAAAGAAGAGTTGATGTCACCAAAAGAAAAACAGGAGGAGAATGTTATACCTTTTATTCATACACATAATCCCAATAATAATATGAACATATTTAAAATAATTAATGATTCATTTTCAATATTAAAGAATGACAAGATACTAAAAGATACCTTCGTAAATGTGAAACTTTTATCAAGTAAACGGCAAAGCCCTAATTTGAAGCAAATCTTAACCAAAGCATCGTTTTCTACAAGGAAAAATAAGAGTGGTGGAGTAAATCAATGTGGAGACAAACGTTGTAAAACTTGCTTTTACAGACACAGTATCTTTTGAACACAGTAACTCAAAGTTTGTTATAAGATATCCTTTCACATGTAATACAAAGAATCGTATTTATTGTATTACTTGCCAGGGATGTAAGAAACAATATATTGGCGAAACAGGGGACACTCTCCCCAATAGGGTTAGAGTACATAGACAACAAATACGCTGTAAAGAATATAGACAGATACAATTGAGTGAACACATAAGCATGTGTGCACATGGAATTGAACCATGTTTTTTAATTACCCCGTTTTATAAGGTAATGGATAGTGATAAAATTAAGCGATTAGTTAAAGAAGAATACTTTATTAGTAAATTTAAACCGTCGTTAAATAATATTTAAAGTGTGCATTTTAATTTTGTATATATGCCGATGCCATGTGAAATGAAACACCAGTGGAGCAGTGTTCTTGATTTGTTTTTGGTTATAAAATAGTGTATGGTATATACACCTCTTCTTGAAAACCTATTTAGCCTCGCAATGAGGGTTGTTGGAATAATAACCCCCTTTGGATTAAACGATGATAAAGACCAGGATGCGACGCTAAAAAGTAGCTACTTAATAACTTGCCAGCGTCATCATCTATTGTTTGCTTGGTTGGTTTTACTACAAAAGAGTCCCACAATTGGAGTATGAATAGGGCGCCTTTTTTTTAAAAAGCGCACTCCCTTTGATTGAATGTACTTAAGCCATGTCCATTTTGTATAATACATGTATTCTGGTATCTCTAATGTCATTATATACCTTGTATATACAGATATCTAAGCAGAGAAACAAGATCTTATGTTCCACCTGAAGAATAAACGAAAGCGCTTGTGGAAAAAATCATCTCTGCTCGCTCTGTGTATTTTCTCTCCGTGTTACCTATTTATTTTATTTATATGTGTGTGTGTGTATATATATATATATATATATATATATATATATATATATATATATATATATAAATATATGTGGGCAAAAATTTGATTTCTTTCATCTCTTAACGGTTTTTTCATTCATCATTGACTTTTGTGCATTTTTCATCATAACTAATTTTTTTTCATAACTATACAACAGCTTTGGCAACTCTCGTGGAAATAATATAATTGTGAGAAATGAAAATGAGAGAATAATGGTTGCGTAACTTAATTCAAAGTCCCACAGATATATATCTACATATATAGGTGCGTGTGTGTATTTATCTATTAACATCTATAAATTTTCATTGTTGAATTGTGATTACCTTTTTCATTCCGCTACAAGCCCCCCCCCCCCCCCCTCTCTCTCTCATTCTCTCTCTCCCTCTCTTTTTCACTCTCTCTCTCTCTCTCTCTCTCGCCTTCTCTCTTTCTTTTCTCTCTCTCTCTCACTTTCTCTCTCTCCTTCTCTCTCCCTCTAACCTCTGGCCAGACGACGTGATTTTATACCGTCTAACCGATTAAATGTATTCATGGTATTACCCAGAATAAATATCGCCAGGCCAGCCGCCCATGGAAATTGGGACGATATTATATTCTCAAATGAAGCATACAACTGACGCGAAACTGTGACACCAACTTGAAATAATGTTGTCTTATGCTCACACTGTGCTTATATGACTGTTTCTTGTGTATACAACGCGTGATTCAGATGACAGATTATTGCTGTCCTCACTTTGTGAGATATCTTGACGCGGCTGAAAACATGACATGAATCCAGATACCCTCTGAAATCTGTGGTTACGTCGTCTGTTAAATACAGACGAATTTTTACGCGTGATTGAAATCACTTATATAATGAGTGCCATGGGAATAAATGATATATTTCTTTTATACATTGACGAGAGCTAGAATATGAATAACGCAAAACAAGAAAGACGATCTTCATCGTCATATACACTCTCAGAAATGTTGGTTAAAGATCATTAGGTTGGTTCAAATATGAACCTACCAACTGTTGGTTAAAACAAAATTGTATGTAAAACATATGGGGATTTTTTTAACCAACAGTTGGTAGGTTCATATTTGAAGCAACCTAAAATCTTTTCTGATACTGTATAATGTACACATTGACAATACATAATTGATATATTTGATATAATTCTATGTTAAAAGATTTATTTTCAAAGTATGAACTTTTTTGGGGGGTCTTTTATAACTGAGTAACAATCATGAACTTATTTGTAATGTTGAACGAAGTTCATTTTCAGAACCTCCCACTGCGATCCTTTTAGGAAAATCAAAACATGTTCAATATTTCCTCTATTAATCATATTTTTTTTTTAAATGCAATATAATTATCATCCCGACCACATTTCGCTTTTTCCGTTTGGTTTCTGATATCATCTCCTCCCTAGTGGTGAGCTATTTTCATCACATTCCTAATATTGCGCTCGTCGTAGTATTGATTTGAAATACGCTCACAAAACATTGCCAGAAATAGCAGGTAGGTTAGAAATGCACAATTCAGTAGTGAATTGTCTATTAAAAAGCAATTTCCTTTCACAACAGTCACTTGTTACATTATTCATGAAAAAATCCTATATTACGAGTATACATTTGTCAATATTTCTAAAAGAATTTATAACTACAGTGATTGTTTTCAAAATGAGTGTGACCTCGTTATGCCTACCCTTTCTGCTCGTTTGTAGGATGACTTTCATAAAATGAAATTCTAAAAACTGCATCGCCGGTACCTTCGGACTCTTTATCATTTACTGACCAAAAATAGCCGCCAAGCGATCTCCGATAAAATTCCGAATATTATTATGTCCTAATCTTCGTCTCGTATCCGTATCTTATATTCTATTATTCTGCCTAAGGTGTAATTTCGAAGATACATTTTTTGAGGAAAGTTCGGACGAGAAATAGGTCATTTTAATTTTCTCCATAGCTGCCGTGGGTGATAAATCCCATTACCAGGAAATTATTTTGTCTTCCTGCAGACGACATTGATATTCTAACAAACATGGGAAGTGGGAAATAAATTGATGACTGTTGGCAATGTTATTGCGCATGATTTCATTACCGAGTTCGTTTTTACCAATATTTAATAACACAGAGTTTAAATCTGTATACGGAGTAGACGGAACAGTACGCTAAATCTGTTGAGAGCCAAAAGGGCGTTAACTCTGTTTTAAAGTATATGAGTTAATGCCATTCTGGCTCCAAACAGACGAATTATGATAGTGATCATGATATTGATGGAGAGATTGATGCCAAAACATGATTAATATAATGTCAAAATATTTCTTATTCATTCATATTTTACATTAGCTTTGTTAGTTTCTTATCTACTGTTATGCTTACTTATTTCTATGAATTTTTTAAAATTAATTTTGTATTCATGTAACTGTACATTGTACAGCTGTATGCACAAAGTTCCTAATTAAGTTTGATTTTAAAGAGTAATTGTACATTTATATAATTGTATATTGTATTACATTCGTTGTACATGTATTTTAGATTTAGATTTTACATTTTCGTAGATTTAAATGTATACCGTTAATGCAGTATTACATTTTAAGCGCATTTCCTTCTGTCATGTAACGCGGACTGCATGATCTTATAATTATCATTAATGATGTGAAATGATTTCCCAGCATTCTCTTTGATCCTTTACCATTTGCATGCCTCATATAAATATATAGAGGTGATTTTTTTTGATCCTCAATCGATTATTTTTGATGATTGGTATCTTTACAATTATAAATCTGCCATTCATTTATCTTTGATTGTGGGCGTATTATGACCGCGTTGCGATTACCCGTACTTATCGTCAAAATGACTTTCATGAAATGGAAATCTATAATCATACTTCCCCCTTCAAGGGTGTATAATTCTATTAACGGATAAAAATAGCCTTCAAGCGATCTCAGTTGATAAATCGATGACTAATAGAAAATATTTAAATCCCATTCACAATCTACCCTTATTTATGATTGAGGGCAGAATGAAATTTATTTTCATTCAGATGAATACCAATCAGGAAACAAGTTTGAAGCATGTGCCTTTTGCCATATGATTTTATCCCCCAATGGTGATGACAAAAAAAAAATAAAAAGTGTTAAAAAATGGAAGATTTATACACTGAAGATTTTAAACTATAGGTGAAATATATTTTCACTTTGAGCCCTCCTTATAAGATATGGAAAGCTGAGTAATAAACTTAGACATATACGAGGACATTTTAAACGACTATAGGTAAATAAGTAACCTATGTTGTCCCATACGTGCATATCCGTGTTGGTGATTTTCAAAATGGGCATTGATTCATAAAATGATATCAAACTGTCCTCATAATTATTTCTAAGCTAATTATTTTAATGTTTTGAAAGTTGTGTTGGCTCCAATAGTACCGATAAGATGTGTGCATGGTGAAATAAATTTATATCATAACTTCAGAAATAATCTCCCTAGATATAATTTCAAATGGGTTTACACTGATGGTTAGCTCACGTCAAAGGAAGATGAGACAACAATCTTGGAGCAGCGTACAAAATTGTAAATTTAGCCAGGTTTAAAGGGCTGGTCACATTTGTCCAATAACGATAACGATTACAGGATTTTTCATTAAAGGTACACCCTAGAGCTGCCCTACTATTAACAGACACGAGCATACTTACACGTACACACCATTATAGTAGGTTGTACCCAGTGGCGGATCCAGGGAGCACTTCCGGCCCGTGCCCCCCCCCCCCCCCTTGGAAGAAAAACTTTTTTCTTTCTTTTTTTGTTTGCTTGTCAGAGAATTATGGAGGGAAACTGGACTCCAATAACCCCCCCCCCCCCCCCGCCTGAGAAGCTGGCAAGACCAAAAAATACGGTCTACCTTTTCCAAAAGTTGGCAAACTTGCATTTGTGTGCCCCCCCCCCCTTACTAAATCCTGGATCCGCCCCTAGTTGTACCTTTAATAGAAAATCTCATTATCATTATCGTTATCGGACAAAATTAATGTAACCAGCCCTTAACTCCGACTTTTGTGGCTAGTCTAATTATTTTCATTTCATGACTAAACTTCATTTCGTTTATTCATTTTGTTACAGAATTGAATAAGTTGTACAAAATATGAAGTTTGACATTTGGCGCTCCATAAATCAACGAATTAAGCTAAACGCCAGGATAACTTTGTCAGTCCACTTCGGATCCATAAATACGGGCCATTAAATACGAAGAAATCGGAGAATATTTTACCCGGATTCATAGGATTATTAGAGCCACAGCGCTTGAATGAGACTAATAATTACCTCTGACAGTGAGTTCATATCAAATGAAGATAACTGAATACGCAAATCGTGTTCTCTAAAAATACAAAAGAATTCACAATTTCTGATGCCAGAGCACTAAGATAAGATTGATTTGTCGTTTTGCGGCGCCTGCTTTTGCACCCGAATTAGAATTGTGAGTCCGCCATCAGGAGCACGTGATCTGAATGACCGACTTCCGCATTTTCGTATGCAGGTTCACGATTTGCCAACGAGCGAGATCACGTGACATGATTGCCGAAAGTGGCGCCTCGGGTACATGTCAGTAGCGTGCATAATATATCTTATTCAATTAGCAGCGATATATTTATTCTTAGGCGGGGAAAAATGCTTTAATATGTCGTTTTGTGTTTTAGTGATGTGCCTTCATCTGCCTTAGTGATATTGTGATAAGTTCTATACATGTTACATATCTGCAGTACCGGTTATATTAAGATCCAAAACTTTTTTATGCTGGTATATGTATCATTACATTTCCAGCACCTGTGGAAGAAAGTAAGGTATTTGCAGAAGCTTAGATTACTGGAAATTTTTACTAAAGAGTGGAATAAATGCGTAACTGAATATTTCTTTCATGTCACCGAGATTGGCGCTAGATGATTGTTCATTCGGCATCCTTAATCTTTCGGCATCTTATGGATGACTTATTTTTAGGCAAGCCGTTGTCCTCGTGTAGGTGATACGGTCATTATTTGTCCAGGTGTTCTTAAAATCGGTTCATCAATCCGTCACCTAAGGCGACCATTAAATCTGGTAAGAGACATTAATTGGGGTAATCTCATCGGTGCTCTCGGAGAAGAAGCGGGTTCCTTTCCGACGGGACGCGACGGGGAATGAAGAATTGGGTGAAAGTGGTAAATTTAGTTGATTAATTGGTGTCAACTTGGTTATCTGAGAAACTTTGAAGAGAGGGTAAGAAAGAGAGAGAGAGACAGAGACAGATAGACATGAAGATTATACAGATATTATGCAGTGTGTGTGAGAGAGAGAGAGAGGGGGGGGGGGGGGTGCGAAATGAGCATTGAGATGGGAGAATGAAATGAGCTAAGAAAGAAAGAGGGAAGAGAATAGATGTTACGTTCAACAAAGCGAAAATATAGATGAGTGGGTGATACAAATGATAGATGAGGGAGTGAGGGAGAGGGAGAGAGAGAAATGAGGGAGAGAGGCGAGGAAGAGAGCAATGTAAAAAAAAAACTAGACTGAAAATCACAGCGGGGGAAGAAAAAAGAAAGAGAGGGGGCAGATCAAGAAACAGGGACATTTAAGTCCAGATAGAGAGTCACAGAATGAGAGACACAAAAGGAAAAATTAAGTATAATATGAGATAGGAGAATGTGCAGAAAAGAAAGTGCTGTCCCTCAGAACTTTATAGAGGTATTAATAGAGAAATCGGAAGTAATGAAATGCAGATGGGCCGGATTGAGAAAAATTCATTCTAAAATGGTTCTAGTCGGCATGTTGATGTATTTTGGGATCCATTAATTTTAGGCTATTTGTTTTCTAAAAATAGGTTTTATAGGCTTGATCATCAAATTCAAGTGTTTATAAGATAAACATGAGTGTGCCTATTCAGTTACCATGGTTATGGTAGAGAGGGTATTCTTCACAAAAGATCATGAAAGATAAGATGTTGGTGGTTTATACGGAATTTGAGAAGGGTTATCAATGTCGAAATCAAGGGGAAGGTGGGAAACATAAGAATTGATAAGATGAAATCGAGTAGGAACAATTGATAGAAATGTAAGAGGAGGAAGAAGATTTTTTTTTAATGGTGGAGAAGAACAAGGTAACGAAGAAAAAGGATGGAGAAGGAGAAGTAATAGGAGAAAAGGAAAAAGAAATTGAAGAGGAATAAACAGAAGCAGACGGGAAAGGCTGCAGCGGGTAAAAAGAAAAAGGGGAAAAGTTTAAACAAGCAAAAATGGGGGAAAGGAGGGACTTAAGAATGGAAAATCAGTCAAGAGAAGAAAAGAGGTAAGCCATTCCACCGCCTCACCCCCACCCCCAAAAAAAAGACTGAGGAGAAGTAGCGTATCACGGAATAAGCATAACTTTAATTAAATATTTTAAAGTGTGTTTGGACTCAAAACTTCGTTATTTCGAAACTTCATTCATTCAAAACACACAAAAAAGTCCTGCACCATGAATAATAACAAAAGTCACCATTTCAAAGTTCTTTTATTACAGACCTCTGAAATCAATACGAACATTCAGCTTTACCCACCGGGGATCATTGCCCTCGCCTGGCATCATGCATCACGTGGACATGATAGAAAGCGAATGCTCTTCAACCTTTTTGTAAGCGCGCGCATCCGACACCCATGGGCTTTGTGTGTTGAAGAACATGATTCGTGTAGGGGTGAGATAAGGGACACGGCATGCCCCGGTCCGGCTGTACTTCTCTTTTTTCATATCCTCGAGGAGAATGATAGGGGGTGTGTTTACCTCGTAAAAATAATAATAAACTTTAGAGCTCGAAAAGACAGAAAAGTGATATCATCTTGATTTAAAGGCACTACCTCACTTTTAAAAACGGGTGTTCGAAATTCGATCTGAAAGTTAAAGGGAAGCAAGCTCATTATGGGTATTGACATTCACATCTTTTTTAGAAAAAACACAGTATGTGATGATTTCTGTGATTCTGGTACGAATGAAATTCTTTTTAGATATTAGCTTTGATTTTGTTTTTCTTTGTTCTACCTCTAAACGTTGATCATTTTTTTCATATCAATCTCTCCATTTTGTTGATGTGTCGTTATAAACAGTGATAAATCATTCCTGTTTTTCAGCACTAAACGTTGATCAATTTTCTTTAGACTTGTATATTTTCCTATACCCAGACATATTGAAAAAAAAATTAACTACTAAACTATACGTTAAAATGATATATTTCCTTTAAGAGAAAAGGAGAAATATGAGACAACCAAGCCTTCTGGTGAGGAATAAGGGTGTGTGGTAATGACATTGGACGTGTGGATATTGATACTGACGTGAAAGAAATAAGGAAAATGGAAGAAAATAGAATATGAGAAAAGGAAGGAGAGAGAAAAAAAAAGAGAAGAGGAAATATAAAGAATACATATTGTCGATGCGTCGTGGGCGTCTCTTTACGATTTTGAACATGTTGAATGGGGAAGGAGTGTGTAAAAACAAACTAATGATGTCAATGTCATGGAAGTTTCATAATAAGATACCACATACCAAACTTTCCAGACAAGGTTTGGTGTCAGCGGCGATCCTTGGGTTCACCTTTTCAGGCTCGGAGCTTCGTTCTTGAACTACATGTATACTTACTTTGTAACTCAGTTTTCTGCCCCCTTTTTTTTTTCTTTCTTTTTTTTTTAAATTTTGTTTCAATTGCTTTATTTTTTAATGTTTGTTTTTGTTTTTTTTTGCTCAATGATTTTGTCTTTAATCATGTAAATCACTTGTATTTGTTGTGATTTCTGTTGATTTCCTAATAAAACCACAAATAAAAAAAATAAAAAAATAAAAAAAATTTCCAAAGTGTCCGAAAATCCCCAAACACAAAAAAAAATTTAAAAATCAACCGCCTAAGGACATTTGCTAGTCATCGGCTATCGAGGTCTATGATTTTCCGGCAACACTAACGGATTTGCAGACAAAACTTCAAGGGTGTCACAACCCTCCCATGCTTCAGAAGTCAGTCTTCAAAGACGCAACTTCTTTTCCAACGCAAGCCCTAAAATATGTTGCCATGTATTTTCATGTGTAAAAAAAAAAGCCCGTCATAATTATTTTTACCGATTATTCATGGTAAATTTCAAGATTACCATCATGTTCAATATTGTGTCATATTTGACTGTTGTTGTATTCGCCAGGCAGAATATCCCAAGACAAAGCCCCTGTATCTGTTGCATATTCCCAGGCGTAAGTGTGAACTTTCACGCACTTGGAAAGAGTGAACATATACAAACGATTTTTAGGAGAAGAACACTTAAGTCTCGAGTAAATATTTATCTGTAATTTTATTTGCTTCGTAGTCAGTGGTTTGTAAGCACCCTTGATGGCAAATTGGCCTGTAGTAGGTATGTTTGACGAACATACAGAACCTGGAATAAATTGTATACCATTCAGTATACCCAACTCCGTAATACCGAGCACAGGTATATACTCCGAAAAGCGTATAGAACAAGATGAATATAGAGCCCTCATCGTTCAGTATGAGACAGTGTGTACAAAAGGCATGTGAAAAATCTTGCAAAGTCAACCTGCCAACGATAAACATATTCTTAAAAATAATGCTGCGTGTCAATTATCTTCAAATCCTTGAATGATTCGTCATATGAAGTGAATTTCATATGACAAACATTTGAAATAAAGATATCCGCAGCATTATTTTTGAAAAATATATTATCAACATCAGGTCGACACTGCACGATTTCCCCATGCCTTTTGTACACACTGCCTCGCACTGACCGATGAGGGCTCTATATTCATCTTGTTCTATACGCCGTTTTCGGAGTATATACCTGTGCTCGGTATTACGGAGTTGGTCTGACTGTATACGGTTAAGTATATCGATGGATTTTTAGAGAGGTTTTCACTATGAACACGATGACAAAGAGAGCGGACAATTTATGCAGCTCCTCATTGTACCCTCCACAATAGCTCTAGTAGACTAAAGGACATCCCTTCACTACTATGTGACACCTGTTCAACATATTTTTAAAAGATAGCAATGAATGGATGTTTTTTTTGTTAACCAGTGCAATTGTGAAGGGTACACAGAGGAGCTGCATAAATTGTCCGCTTCTTTGTTCGTCATGTTCATAGTGTTTGCTCGAATTCTAGGAAAGGGATAAGAGAAGAGATGTGAATCTGATACTGAGTGACTGAGTGCCCTGCCTTTTAGTTTTTGGCAACCACATCCTTGTCGAAATACAAAAGACTGTCTTACTGCCTCCCCCATCTCTCTCTTTCTTTCTTTGCCCCCCCCCCCCCCCCCCCCCTCTCTCTCTCTCTCTTTCGCTCTTCGCAATATCCTATACTCTCTCCTTCCATGCCCTTGCTCTTCTAATATTAGTCCGTTTCTACATGTATCAATAATGGAACTATTCTACAATTCATCTCATTTTATTTATTCACGGAGCTTACATCAGCCGGGTGGTTGTTTCACTTTCTCTTATTTCCTCTCTTTCTTTTAACAATCCCTCTCTTTTTCTTTCTCCCCTCCGAATTTCCCCGTGTATTGCATTTTTGTGCCTTCTCTTCGTTTATTTGCTATATTCACTCTTCTTGCGTTCTCTCCCTCTCAAATCCCTCTCCCTTTATCATCACTCTCTCTCTCTCTCTCTTTCTCTCTCTCTTTCCCTTTCTATCTCCGTCTCACTTTCTCTCCCTCATTCTCTCTCCTTTTCTATCTCTCCACCCTCATACGGACTCTCTGCGAACCATTGATTTTATGCCATGTTGACCGTATCCAAAAGTTCATCAGGTGTTCAGCTGGCGTTGTTTTCCTACCCATCATGCAAGGTTACAGAAAGAAAAAAATGCTTCTCGTCTTGTAAATTCTCTTTCTCATCTTCGGGCAATGTATCCCTGACTGTCCTGGGAAGGGCGTGTTAAGGGTTTGCAAATAACGACAAGGGGCCCTCCTGGAGTATAGCACCCCTCTTTTCTTTCCGAAACGTGACGTACGTCAGACCATTCACTCAAACAATGCATTTTCACACGTAACACCTATCAGCCTATTTGTACTTCACAGACACCAACAAAAGAACGAATATCAATAATTCTTATTTTAAGATGAGCTGAATGCTTCTGATGTAATCGATAAAGTATACTCCTGAGAGTAGCATACCCCCCCCCCCTATTACCATATTACCCCTGGTATATACGATGGAAAAAACATTGTATTACGAGTACGGTATACATGACACGCAAGATGCATCAGTCACATGTTATTTTATATAGGTTTAAGATGCATCACCAAACACTTTCATTTAGGAGGATGTCGAAGCAAGTAAACAACTGAAAATTGACAAGCAAAGAAAAGAGGGTCCTCGGATATATAAACTTGCCGACAGGGCTACAAAAAAAAATCAAAATTGTCCAACAGCAATTACGAATTGCTGCACTGTAAAAAAAAAATGCCGTTTTTCACGGGAAATTCCTGTCAGTCAGCATGCCGGGAATGCCCGTTTTCCACAGTACATAGACCGCGGTTTAAATATGAGAAAATGTTTTTTTTAACAGTGTTTTATGTCGGGCGATTATAAATATATGCTGATTTCCGGTAAACCAACAAAGTAAAATTGAAATAACGGCAATAACTTGTAATTTCAAGGGCCAAAATACCTGTAGTTTTACAGTTATTTTTTATTTCCAAAAGAACGACACGATAGTAACTTTTAAAAATCTCTCTCTCTGCTCCCCCCCCCCCCCTCTCTCTCTCTCCCCCCTCTCTCTCTCCCCTCTTCTCTCTCACCAATACATTCCGATCTTGTTCTTTCTCTCTTTGTATATATATATATCTCTCTCTCTCTCTCCCTCTCTCTTTCCATTGCTCTCCCTATATATAATAACCATGTTAAATCACGTGATCTTTTTCAGCTTTTTTTTTGCCGAGGATCTAATTACCATTTTTGAAAATATGACTTTTAATACAAATTGCGTTTAGTCTAAACTGCCGTGAGCTTCGAATCTTCCTGATTCAATTAAAAAGAGTAGTTGTCACACTTTCATTAAAAGTGGGTAAAAACACTGAAAATATGTTTTTCTTGCGTTTTCTCCGATGTAATTTTATACCAAGGATTCAACCGTTTTCTGGCCTTGGGGGAGATGGTGCATTTGCATGGTTAGATCTTTCAATCTCCCACGATGTTGTTTCATGTAGTGTTCAACACTATTCTATTCCCTTTTCCAGGCTTTTTTGTTTGTTTGTTTGTTTTCTTCAGCTTCTTCGCAATATTAGAATGGAATGACGTCATCATGAGGAAAACACGTTTCTAAATGTATTATGACTTCGTTCGTGCGATTGTCTGGCATTGATTTTATGCCGAGTTCTGGCCATTTCGTTTTATTTTTTCTTCTAGTTTTGAAGATCTTCGTAACATCGTGTGGGTGTGTTTACATTATTTTCTGGTCATCGTTATTAAAGGGATATTATAAGGCAAGGATACACATTATTCAGACAATAAAAATAACAACAACGATTCGACTGCAGACAAGAAACGCACGCAAAATATACCCAGATTTTATAAATTTCATTTTCTGATGATAAGTTGATTATGATGAGGAGGAGGATGAGTTGTTTGTTGATGATTATGATGATGATGCATGCCGACATTGCAGGAGAAAACCAAAGCCACAAAGCAGTTGCTACCTTAATGACAAGACTGGTGTGTTTTGAATAGCAGAGATTTTTCCTCAAAATAATAAATAACGCTCAAGTTTTCTTGAAGTTCGTCCTTTTCATAATACGTGTTTGCATAATAGGATCAGCGATGGAAATGGATTCTGTAAAGAGTACTTACTATCCTTCGAGAGATCTTCGTGGTAATCACTCGAAAGCTGATTTAAAGCTCAAGCTCATTTAAGAGTTCCATGGTACGCCAGAGCTTTCTTTTATTTGGGAATTAACGGTTAAATTTGAATGTTATGATGCGATTGAAGTTCGGCACGAGTGGTTTCGAAGAAAATCTCACCTAATATTATCATCTAACAGGAATACAGTCACGTGTACTTCGTTGCGTCAATGGCTCAGTAAGGCAAGGTCTAATTCCATAGAGAAATCAGTAAACGGGATAGACTTTTGCAAGTTAAAGGCCCCTTAAGAAATGCCATAGTATTAACAACGAAATATCATAACTCATAAAGTTTGCAAATTTATCTCTCATGTCTTTAGCATTTGACATTTTTATATTAAGTACCGAAGTGTGACGTCATACCTGCCAAGTTGTCAAAGTAGCTAGTTCGAAATTAATGATTTTGTGTTAAACATTAATGGTGTGGTGATCACACCAGCGCCAAACTCGGAAATTGCCCTGCTCCAGCCCGTTGCTTGAATGATTTCGCGGTGAAGCTCATGCGCGGGCTCCGTTGTTTGGTACCAGTAACCTGGACGACGAGCGAATATAATGTCAGCACTTCGGTACTCTATAGACATGGAACAGATACATCAAAAATCCCAGAATCATGACAGTTGTATTCATGGTCCCTGTTACGGTGGGACTGTGCTGTACTAGTTTGCAGAGATATATGTTTGCTGTGTTGTATTGTGTTGTACTGTACTGATGTGTTGTGTTGTCTTTGTTTGTTTGTTTGTTTTGTTTTTGTTTTGTTTTCTGCTGTCCTTTTTTGTTCATTACGCTTCGTTGAGCATTATTTTATTCTTTCTTGCTGTTAACATTTTATTGCAAATATGTCATTATGTTTTATTGTAAATACGTGATAGTTCTCAATAAAAACATAAATAAAAAAAAATTAATAAAACCAATCCCAGATTCATGCATAATGATTGATTCAACAGAAGACCTAACTCCGTGTACTTCTTGCTCTTTCGTCCTAAAACAAAGAAATCAAAGTAAGATAGAGGTGGTGATATGACACAGGTAATAGCGATAGGGAGAGAAAAAAACACTTTCGCAGACTCTTTTCGAGAACATCCAAATTTATAGGATAATCTGATTGATACACGTCTGTGAAAACCCAATTACACACACACACACAATAAACCCATTCTTTATTCAATGCATATCGATTTTTTTTAAAGGATGAAACACTCATTGTTTTTCCAATCTTATAGTCTAGTGCATCTCAAACGCACACCACTTTGACTCTCAGGCGTGACGTGAACAGTACAATATTGACGAACGCATTATTACTGGATAACAAGAGTTTGGCTGTTTGTCTTCAAAAAGAAAAGGCAGAGCTTGAGAAAATAACCCAATTACAGATCAGCTTTAGCTTCCATTGACAGGTGGAAGCCATAATTAAAAAAAAAGCATGGAGCAGCTTGGACAATAAGTACGGACGCCATTTTTGCTATTGTTCTGTAATAGTTTTCAATACAAGCCCCCTCCAACTCCCCAAGTTCCCACACTCCCAAATTTGATGATGTTATTTTAATCCATCGTCATAATACACCAATTGTTCATAATCTCCCTTTTGTTTATAATCTCCCTTTGTCCTTTAGAAAACTTCAGCCCCCTCTTCACGTGGACTCCACATTTTGTCCACAGGATAGACTGTATCCCCCTATACTATACTAGAGAGATAAATGGAGCACCCCAGATAAGGAAGGGAGTCAGGATTGACATCACAGAGAGTAGATATGCTCAACTCCTGCTAGACATATTTCCAAGTTAATATATGTTGTATGCTACTGATTATATATATATATATATATATATGTGTGTGTGTGTCTCTGACTGTAATAAACTATATGTGAAACTGCACAATATACCTCTCATCGACTCGTCATTGTTAACTGTATGGACTAGCACCACAAACACGATCCCCGCAACATGTCACTATGGATAACTGATGTTTTGCCAAGATTGTATGCCCCTCCCCCACTCAGAAAATATCTTCAAATGCACAAAGAACACATTTTAAGAACCCAATTACAGATGTACTTTCCATTGGGAGGTGGAAGCCTAATACAAAACATTAAAAAAGGCAAATGGCGACTGGGACAATAAATACAAAGCTCTTTTGACAGTTCTGTTATTCATTGGGGATATTGTTTGTTTTTTAAAATCTTAATTATAGTTTGCAATTCCATTCGCTATGGATTGGTAATGTTTTGCCAAATGTATATACCCCTCAAGCTACTCAAAAATCTCTTCAAATGCACAAACGTCTCTTTTAATCTGGATTCTTTTTCCTACAAAGTCGACAGTAAATGTGAGGAAATATTGAAATGGAACGTCTTCAATTTAGGGGTGAATCGTGTTGTATGTGATGAAAAATTTTGATGTATTGTCCATCAAGGCAGAAGCTACAGTACGGAAATAGAAAGAAATTAGATGACACGAACAATATCCTAAGGCAAGAAATTTTCCGTTTGTAACATAAGTCACACTCCCTGTCAGATCTTATCAATACTGCTTGTACAACGTCCCGAGAAAACCTTGGAAAACTTCGATTTTGGGGGGGGGGGGCGGGGGGGGGGTCAAGATGTGCCTAATTGTTTTGAGATAATGTCTGCGTGTTTTAGAAGGGTGCCAAACATGCCTGCAAGGCTAATCGGTAAGCCTGAGACAGTTTGAATATTAACTAGAACTATGTTTTTCAATTTATTTTCCGCCTTGCTTTTTCATCAGTATCCGCTTCTTCTTATTCTAACTTTTGTTAATCTGTAATTATTTGGGTTTTTTCCAAATTGTATTTATGGTATTGGAGGTTGATATTAACATAATTTTTACAATCAGCACCATTATCATAATAACCATCATCATTTTCATCATCATCGTCATCATCATCATCATCAACAACAACAACATCATCGTCATCATCATCATAATCATCATGTCTAGTTTTCAGTTTAAACCATATGGTAACGACTTTGGGTCAAAGAAGAAAAAAGATGTTGATATAATTTTGAATTGTGCACTTTGGGCTATTTACAAGGGTTTTGTTGGAAAGGAACTGAAAAAGAGACTTTTGAATAGTTTGCATTATTTGGTGATTCACCGTCTAGAAATAGAAAAGAATTCAACTAGTAGAAAACAGAGTCAATTCTGAACTGAATTCAGTTATCACTTGGGTTAAAGCTAATAAATTGTCCTTAAATCTAGAAAAACTCATTATATGTTATTTAGTAATACATTTAACCATCTACCTTACCCAATCTTAATAGATAACATTCAAATACACCAGGTTACTACAACAAAATATTTAGGAACACTAATTGATGACAAACTTTCATGGAAACATCACATTGATAACATATGTAAGGTTATTTCTAGAATATTGGCATAATCAACAAACTAAATTGGACATTTCCCCCCAATATTCTTAAATCTTTATACTCCACGTTGGTTCTTCCCTACTTAAACTACGGATTTCTTGCATGGGGGAACAGCGCGGCATGTATATTAGATAGAATTCTATTACTACAAAAAAAAAGCTATGCGGATCATAAGTCATGTACATTATAGACACCACTCTGATGGTCTTTTTTATACTAATAATATTTAAAACGACATTTATCGATTAAATCTTGCCATACTTATGTATCATTTTCACAAAGGAGAACTACCCAATGTTTTTAATAATATATTTCAAGCAAAATTAATGAAATCCATCACTATCCCACCGGACAAATTAATCTTTATCACCTCCCAAGAACTCGTACAGCACTCACACAGAATGCTTTCATATTTACTGCTCCCAAATTTTGGAACTCCCTTCTTCTGAACATGAGAGAGAGTATAAGTTTAGGCACATTTAAACTTAAACTAAAAAAAAAATTGCTTTTTATACACACTAAAATCAACCCCTCAATAATCTTTTGGTATTATAATATGTATTTAAAACGATAATTACAATAGTGTTTATTAAAAAATAAGCTTACACAACTCGACTTTTAACTTTTCCTCCACCCCCCCCCCCCCCCCATGTATAATTGCTCACAATTGCCTACAGTTTCCTGCTAAAATAATTAATGAACTCTAAATAATTAATTAATAATTGATACGCTCGAAACAATACACTCGAAATCCATTTTTTAATTAAAATTTTGTATGTGCTTAAAAAATAACGTCTTCCCGTATTTTTGTTCAAATATTTTACAATCTTAACATTCCAGTGGCCAGCGTTTTGTACAAGCTCTGCTTCTTTTGCTGGTCTCTTTTTTATGTCTTTTCTTACTTTAAATCACACACTTGAATAACTATGTACATGCATTTAAATCGTTTTATTATCTAAATTGATTCTAATGAGTAATATTGTTGTCATGCGTTTCTCCGGTATTCATGTTACCCATACACTATGTTTATGATGATTACTTGCTGATTTGTGTTTTTATTATTACTGATTTGTATTTACATTATTATTGATTTGTATGTTGACTGCTGAAAAGAATTGAAATAAAATAAATCTTAAATCTTAAAGAGTACTATAACTCTACAGAATTGGAAACAAATGACTGGAATGTAAAAAAAAGTGGATTAAAAAAAAATATGTATATTATTGAAGAAATGAAGAAAATTAAGAGAGAAGACCAGAAATGGTTATTTTACACAAAACAAAATCATCCTCCTCCTCATCATCAATACTATTGCCGTTATCGCCACATTTGTTATCATTTTCATCATGATAAACCGCATAAAATCGTTGACGGTTTCTCACTTATTAGTTCTCCCCTAACAAGCATTCCATGAATATTCTCACCGCCAAGTGTTCTCATCACTATTGTGGAGGGGATAGTTTCCTTTCTTAAAACATGTTTTGTTTTGTTTTTGGTTTTTGTTGTAGGTGTTTGTTGTTGTTTTTGCGCCCTCCTCACTATACATGTAGTGTGAACACTCCCGAGATTATCCATCAAACAGAAAATACAGATACAAACAGATCTTATCCCAAGTTTGTCATGCATCCCTTCAAAAGCGAGCATGGCGTCCTGAAACCTTATTCATTTCATCTCATCATCTTATAAAAGAAAACGAAAGCATTGTGACAGCTGCATAAATGCCAATAATCCCTCTATTCAGATTCGGTGTCAGCTTTATATTTCAAACTGAGGGTCTCTTTGCATCTCCTAACCCCTTTTACTTTCCAAACCACACGATCGCCGTGCGATAGCTTTTATAAATGACGCACGAATATAATGTGAAACGATAATACCGATAAGATACTGAGCATGCCGAATTTTCATTTTACAATGATATCGATCCATGCACTGTTGTGATTCTTTTTCTCTCATTTTCGGCACGTACGGAGCAAAATTTGAAATGCATTTTATCCAGCATTTCATTGCCTGCTTTCCTATGCCTGCAGCATTTAGTGCCCATTGTAGTTTGAACGTATACTCTTACATTAGACATCTTAGACTTTTGACATTCTATAAAGATCCATCTCTTGAATGGTTTCATTTTTTTACTCTCGCTTGCAAAAGAAGCATAGCTCCTGAAAGTCAAGCTCCAATTCTGCTAAAAGTCATTCTTTGTAATAAATAAAATAAGATATAATTTATTTTTTCATCTTTAGACAGGAGGGTCATTGGCATTGTCAGGCAGGTACATTATGCTCTCATTTTAACAAAAAATAACACGATATTGTGTGCCATTGAAATGAAGAACATTTGCCTTTGCCATATTTTTCTTTCGGCAAAGAAGGTTCAGGAGCTTTTATTTATACCATTACCCTGATTCTAAACATTGAAAAATTAGAACCACGTCATAGATTTGACACGCAAATTGCCCCTATTTTTTACTAGCAAATTAAATTCACTACCCGCATAGTATCATGAAAACAACCTTACCCTTAATAACCTTTTTATCCGATACTTACATTTTATCATCAAAGTTGCCGCTGTTTTGATGAAGTATAGATGTCCTATACACATTACACTAGCGATGATCCAATGTCAAATATAACGATGGAATTATAGACATTATTTCAGAGTGGCTCATATCTTTGAATAACTGGCTACATTTTCATTTGATGATTTTCACGGTGACTGCTTGAAATGTAGTAAAATTAGATGTTCCTGAAAATACGGGCAAAAATATCGGTTCTAAATTGGCATGTAAAACCATGCTGTTTTACGAGGTGGGGATTTTAGAATGCCAATTTCGTATCTATTGCAGGTAACGAAGGCCACAATCTCATCTTCTTTTAATGTAAAGTAAAATTGACGGCTTGTCAAAGGGGTATCTAAGTGGTATCGACCCGAGGCAGACTGCAACGTTTTCGTCAATTAAACGCCCTTTGGAATGGACAGACTCGAGTCATTGGAATTCAGGAGGCTACACCCACCAAGGATAAAGTACCGCTCTAGAACCTTAGAGGAGGGCAGATGGCCCCAATTTTTCTTCCTAGATTGACTGTAATGTGGGATAGAAAGGGCCTTTTTCAACCCCCATTGATGCAACCGGAAATTGTCAGTTGCCCCCATTAATCAATATTCATTAGGATCTATTTAAGATCTGCGATGCGGGTTGAGATGGAGGGGGGGGGGGGGTCGACGAGGAAGAATTGCGACAATAGTTTGATCACTTTTGTGGGCGAGAGAGGAGAGTCTAGAGTAGAGTAAATGAAAATCGGGATCTAATTCTATTCTGCGATTGTAGATTCATTTTGAATGTGACGAACTGATGTAGATTAATTATCCGCCCATGCATACACTTGTTTTCCCAATAATCTTCATTAATGATACCATGTAATACAAATTAAACAATCAACATATTCTCTTTGAATGTTTCAACAAAATGAACAAATAAAATAGTTTATCATCACTTATATAATTATCATGCAAAATATTCTTCCTCTGGAATGTAAAATCAAAATAATGAAAGAACGTTTCCAGTGTTGTAACTGAATTGAAATTATTCCATACATGATTATATAAGATTTAAACATATTAGTGCGATGATGTATATCCAAACAAAGTGAACAAATCATAATTCTACGGAATCTATTATTTAAAAAAAAACGACAAGGCCCCCTCCCTACCCACATATACCCCTACCTACCCATTCCCTCCGAAACTACCACTTCCCAGCCTAAACCCGCGTAGAAACCTCCTTCCCTCCCAACCACACTTCCCCTAAAACCAAACATTCACTCACACACACACACACACACACACACACACCTCCCCTCACTAATTGATGATAATACTGACTTGTAACTGCACATAAATGCACGGATCAGGAAAAGAGTGATTATTTCATATTGATCTTTGCAAAATTCGATGTGATACTTTTTTATTTCGGCTTTCCTTTCATTAAAAAATGCCAAAGAAAATGCGAGTCTATTCCTTTAGCTGCATCTCTTCATTTCGTCAATATTAAAGGTGCAGGCGTACCTTACATTGTGCTTTTAAGCAATTTGGGCAAGTCTTGATTTCCTCACAAACATGTTCATCACATATTTCCTTTTAAAATACATGATGTTTCGAGATGCAGATTATGCAGTTGTAATTATAAACGTTCGCCAGGGTGATGCTACAGCTGACCCCTTTTGGAGTTATTGTGGAATCATAATTATTCATGCCATTTTCCCATTTTCCGTAAAATGTTAAGCATAATAAGCATAAATGTTTGGCTGAAACAAGATATACATCTTAATCACATTCGTGATTCCCTTCGTCGACAATCCATGGGTGAAATGTTATGTACAAGTTCTTAGAAAATATCGGGAACACTGTTTTGATGATAATGGCGATGTCAGTTCACGCGTTCCTAATGTTATTTTAGCAAGATA
Source organism: Heliocidaris erythrogramma (assembly GCA_025617745.1). Lineage (NCBI taxonomy): Eukaryota > Metazoa > Echinodermata > Echinoidea > Camarodonta > Echinometridae > Heliocidaris > Heliocidaris erythrogramma. Next base: position 2,069,004 of record CM046868.1, read on the forward strand.
TTGCTCGGGGATTATTCCACGGCATTGTATTACTTGCTCGGTCAAGGGAAGACAATAGCGATGTCTTCCTTATTTTTTTCTTCCCGTCGGCTTTTCGTTGGTGCTCCCTCCGTGTCCGAATCCCAAAGCTATATCTTAGTTTTTCCAAGCATCATTTCCCATGGGGTATTGGTATACCACCAACGTTCATCTCCTGTCTCGTCTCGTCTCATCTTTCTCTCGTGCTCTCTCTCTCTCTCTCTCTCTTTCAATGTCAATGTATGCCTGTCTCTGTATTTCTTCGACTTTCCCCTCTCCCTCTCTCTCTCCCTCCCATTTCGTCTCCTTACTCTATTTCACTCTTCATATCTCATGTCTCTCATCACTCTCTCTCTCTCTCCCCCGTCCTATCCTCTCTTTCTCTCTCCCCTCCATCCCCCTCTCCATCTCTCTCTCTCTCTCTCTTTCTTCATCTCCATCCTCGTTCTTTTCAATTTCTCTTTAAATACAAAATGCATCTCTCTCTCTCTCCATGTAACCATAGTGACTTGAATCCTCTCCATCCCATCTTCTCGCACATCCTCTTCATTTATCCCGGAAAAAAATACAATCGGCATTTGGGTATCTTTTTACATTCATGATTTATTTCGTTTCGCAAATAATCTCAAATGCCTTTAAAAATAAAAACAAGAGGAACGATGATAATTATGATGATAAATGAAGCATTGTCATAACAATTATAGCAGATAAAAAATAAAGCAGGAAATTCCTTTTCAAAACCATTTAAAAGAAGTGTTGAGTTGTTTTCTGCGACTCCCTTTTGTCAAAACTTGGATGGAAGGGACATAAGTTACATTAGGTACGTTCACACGTTGAGCGATAGCATCGATGCTATCGAGGTGTCGATGCTATTTTGGTGAAGACCAGATAGTGTCGAGACCAAACGCTGTCTGAACGCAGATAGTCACGGGATAGAAGCGAGTTCCAAACTATTCTTGCAGCGAGTTTAGCAGGAGTAAATCTCAGAGTCCAGCGACAAAGCATCGACGCTTTGCGGTAGACCACCCGCCGCGCTTGTGACTATTTGTAATGTGAGCGCAATCGCTGCTATCTTCACTCGCTGCTATTGTAATTCTGTTTCATGTGGTGCTATAATATAATGCAATGTATGTATTCATGTGATGTACCCTCTTCCCTACTTTTTTCGATTATCATTCTGTCTGTTTCATCTGGTACTGTAATGTAATGTGATGTATATAGGGGTAAGTAGGCTAATGTGTATACTGTGTGGTAAGGAATGGGGTTGTTTTGTTGTTTGTTTGTTTTTTGGGGGGTTCCTTCTTTTTATCTTTTTCTTTTTTATATATGACCAGGCACCACAAAACCACCCAAAAGTCGCACTGTGTGATTTTCAGTTAGAGATCAATCAATGTGTTTTGGTTGGCATGCATGGTCACATATTAGTTTTGGGTATTTCCTGAAACAGTATACTTTTTTCTAAGTAATCTAAAATGCGGAGGCACCAAACAATCTAGAAGTGGTATTTTTGCCAGCTTTTTATCAGACTTATGTGTGTCTTCTCTGGATTTTGTTGTATTACTTTTCTTTTTCACGACCCTGAATACTTGTCTCATTTTAATCTCCCATAAATCTCCTGGAGTAAGTTCTTGCATTGATACTTGTGCACTATAATAAACAGGATATGTCTATGTAGTATGCCAAGTTTTAGGACAATCTGATAATCCCTTCATAGAAATTTTCATTGAGTTCTAATCCTTCATTTGTCACCTTAGCACAGCACTTTGCAAGTCAGAGTGCTTCAATAGACTGCAAACTTTAAACCCTTATTAAGAAGTAACATTATGAGGGACTGTGCATTCTTCTCGTTGTACGTTGAGTTATGAACATCCAATGAATTATATATCATTTTAAAGCTGAGAATCTGCTCTTTCAGAATCATACCTTAACTAAAGTATGATGTGGTCTTTAGATATTGATTTACATGTGCTTACCAGAGAATATAATGTGCATGCATGTGTTTTATTTTGGCATAAGATTGGAGTTCAGTCAATTTTGACATGTACAAGGTTTATTTAAAATTAAGTATTATAACACATGTATTTGCTACTTGATTGTATTATCGGTATTACAAATGAATTGTTATTGTGTTATTATGTTGATTTATGAAGACAAATAAAATATTATTCAAAACAAAAGCTTCGCATCATATGACCCCTGTACACAAACTTCCGCGCGTTTGACCATGCATACCAATTATACTCGGGTCACTCTGTGTGGCCCAGTAATTATTGTTTTGGCAGCGGGTGAGCGATGAATAGTCACGAGTGGGTGATAGAAGCAAGTCGATCACGGCCTGTCTGAACGTACTGGAAATATTTTTGAAACTTACGTAGCATCGATGCTATGTACTACGTGTGAACATAACTAAAAATTGTTTTTTCTTCGTGACTACTGAAGCAAATCGGTTGGGGTTTTCGCTGAGATACAAATAATTAGTAATAATATCACAATGCCGAAACATATTCTGATTAATTAGCAATTTTGAAAGCTATTGATACTGAAAGTCCAATATTATTATTTTTTGTGGGGGGGGGGGGGGAATACTGCATATGTGCTTCCACTTCCTATTATTCGTTTCTTGTCGTGTCGACCATGATACGCATGTGTGACTGGTTTATGTTTCCTTGTTCCATCACACTTTCCACCCACTGATGTCTTCAGCTATTCATATGTCGTTTGTGTTATATTCTCATTGCACCTGTAATTCCTTTGCGAATATTGAAAATCTTTCCAAATTATAGATTTGGCACGGATCAAAAACTATTCATTATGTACGCAGACAGACTTGAAGATATCTTGTTACGTAAAATAGAAACTTTAGATATTTTTTTCAAAAATTTAAATGCCGCTGTAAATTTCGGGTTTTTGTGATTTGTGTAGATCGGTTGCAAAGTTTACAATTTACACAAAAGTTATCATATCCAACGGAGGTTATTTTTTTTTCTTCCTCTGGCTTTATGTGTATAATTATTGTCTTCCTCCAATTTCGTGAGGCCTAAATGTTTTGACGGAATACGTATTTATTATTATCTTTGTCTCAATATTAATTGTTTCAACAGTTTCTTTAGTATTCCACTGTGCATTTCTTTCTCTCCACAGTTTCTTTCACTCAGTTACAGCAGCCCTTCGAAGCCGCCATTAACTTTTAGACGCGATGACACTTTTTTTCCTTTTCCCCGCTTCAACATTCTTCTGGTTGTCATCTAGAATAAATGCATAATCAATGATGCGCATGTCTGTAGGTTGAATTACATTTGATTGGCCAACACACTTAATAATATGCAAATTAGAGTCGATACTTAATCTACTTTGGCCACAGCCGATTGGCCACCCGGTCCCTCATTATCTAGCTGATCTATAACAAACCATAGAGCAGGGCGCTGTGATTGGTTGATTGTACTAGGCTACCCTTCTCAACCGTCGTACGTCTGTGCCCGATTAATTTATTTGTCTTCTTTAATCTCATGTTTGTCCTTTCTTCTTTGCCAATTAGATTCTACACCGGGACACCAAGGTACCACGACAACGGGTATTTGACAGGACAACACGTGAGGACGAATATTTACGATGATATCCAGCTAGGAGGAGAAGGTGGATGTGCAGATTCAGTTAAAGCTCCCCAAGCTCAATCAATTTTCCGCTTCGACAACGATATCGCTTCACGCTCTATTATGCCTACCGCGTGTGACGATAAGCCATTTCCCTCACGAAGTCGAAGTCGTCAATGACCAGAAATATTTCATTAAAAGCAGGAGACATAACTTACTACCCACACATCGGATTCATTCACTTGAATAGGAATCATTTAAGTTTTGAGACTTGGTTTATGTGATTCATTTCAAGCGAAACTCGCTGATTCGTAGGAACATCACTGCATGTGTCGTATGGAAGATACAATCTAGATAATACATTATCGATGATCACAGCATTCGTCGAGGGACACCCACAAGCTACCCGACTTAAAGCGAGCTAAGCCTCTGCATCATTTATCAACATGAGAATTGGTCATTATTTCAACGAATCGTCGCTTTTGGGTTGATGCATCGAACTCTAGGAGCAGGAAAAGCGTGACGACGAGATAAACTTCTATGAAATTGAAATTGAAATCGTAGATGAGTGAGTTCTACGCCGATAAACAAGACTTGAAGAAACGTGACGGAGATAATACTTTTGCTGAAGTTTCTTGACAAAATTATAGAATGAACTCTACGCCAATAATCAAGTTTAAACTATTTCTTGTCGTGTGAGAAGAATAGTTTTTATTGTGTTGTGAAACTCGTATTAACACAATCGCCTAACTTGCGGTTTGTGTAACATATAAAGGTTTCCCTGATCTTTTATTAACTGATTGCTGATACAGTTATTTCTGGTTGTCTTCACAGCACTTGGGAGTATCACACATTAAGAGTTTCAAACATCAAATCAAATTCAACCTCTTGACTTTCCCCGCCGAGTCCGTCACATTGTACCGCGCATACTTCACTGTGATTCGTTCCGTAACTCATTCGTAAGGAGTTTGGTTGGTGATTTCATGACTTTGTGTTAATGAATGACAAGCAGGGAACACCAATTAAGACTTCGGCGGTATGTCAACTTATCACGCGTTACTGAGCGATGAACAAGGAAATAAACCTAAAAGAAACAAAATCGCAGGTATTATTTAGTTTTCTGCTTGGACTAACGGATCAAGATTTTTTTGAAGGAAACCTAGTCCCCTTGACAAGCATAATCCGATTTGAAAGCTTGTTATTGCAACCTTACGACTACTACAAATCTTCCTTACATCAGTTTCCTAGAAATTACTTCCAGCTATTAGAAGCATGCAATATCTTCAGGTTTTAATTTAAGTTTGATGAAAAAGTATTAAGATTAGGAATCGATCATAAAGTGTTAATTTTTTATGAAACTTTTGACAGATTATTTCGTTGTTAGTGAAGATTAAGCAAATGCGTATCCAACTCGTTCCCGAACAAAAGACATTCTGATCGAAACTACTCAACGGGTTCATTTGCCGAAAGTATTTTCCTGACTTTACCTAACAATACCCCGTTTCAATGGACTTAATAGAAGAACGTACGTCGAGATAGTCAAAAGGTGTACGCCATTCAGCGAAAGTTTGCCGAGAGGAGAAAGCTTTGATGAAAAGCGGGAGAGAAAGCCCCTGAGACGCGCTCGCTGGAATTATTTATAAGCGTGATCTGATCCGGAGTGTGCAGAGAAGGAGAAGAAGTTTGCGGGACCAACACGCATCCCGTCTCCCTAGTTACTTGCACGGAGACGGTGAGTTTTATGTAGGATATAAGCCAAGCGATAACCGTCATACGAACCATTTGAAGTTGAAGTGAACGGATACATTTCAATACGACTCATAGTATTCATTTCTTCATTTATTTATAAGCACGGCTACATTTTAATTCGTGAAGATAAGAAATCGTTCAACAGGGAATTCGTCTTTTTGGATTGCTTCACGTTTTATTTGTAACAAACAGAGATTTTGGTTGAGCAGTTGAGCGCGAGGGTAATAAAGTCCGACGGAGAATAGAAGAGTGCTTTTCAACAAAGTGACTTTTACAAATGGATTTCTTCCGTACAGAGGATAACTTTTCAAATCAGTTTGATAGGTGATGATCAGACCTTAAAAGGAAAAAAATACCAATGAATTCGATCTGTGCTTCGCTTAAGACCCGGCTGACATGACACCATTCTTGGAGATTTAGATCAACTTGCTCCACCCAGGAGGGTATACTGAGGCCCCATCCAGTAATTTGATTTTGCCTGCCGTCGTGGAGCGTTCGCTGGAGGCAGTACATCCATTAGCGACTAAAGAAATGATAAAATGGGTGACCGCATTTCCGTAACGTGTCTTCAAGGAGATGTGTTATTGATAACTCAACAAATGGATAAAAGGATCTTTTAAAAATAACCCGTCAAGAAACGGTGGCATTACATGCGAGCCGTATTTACGGAACTACAATCATCTTGTCGCTGTAATTGTGTCTCCGACGCCGGCTAATTGGGGTAGGAGGAGGTACGTACGTTTACAGGATTTTTAATCTCGTCTTGATTCTAATCATTGTCTCTACATTTTCAACCCTGCATTAATGTGGTGAATGATATTTAAGGCACGAATGTCAACAAGGTGAATTCTGGATTGATTATTAAAAAGCTTTGTTGGAAACTAATCTTGTCCGGATTGTGAAAAGACTCTTGCCATGACGACTAATTTAACAAACGGAACAGACGACGGTGACGGTGGAGGCTACAGCCTCGCCGGGTATATCATCGTCGGCATCATCCTCTATATTATCGTCCTTCTCGCCATCGTAGGAAACGCGTTGGTGATCGCATCCGTCCTCGTCTTCCGTAAACTTCGCACGGTGACCAATTATTTCATCGTATCTCTCGCGATCTCGGACCTCCTGCTCGCGCTGTTTGTCATGGACTTCAACGCCTGCTTCATCGTCCTTGGCGACTACTGGCCGTTTGGCAAGGTCTTCTGTCGATTCTATATCTCGATGGATATTATGCTGTGTACGGCATCTATTTTGAATCTGTGTTTAATCTCTCTGGACCGGTATTGGGCCATTACATCGCCTTTCAGTTACTATCAGCGAGTAAACGCCACAAACGCTATCATTTTAATTGTCGCCGTGTGGGTTGTGTCTTTCCTTATAAGTGTACTCCCAGTTATGTTGGAACTCCATGTAGATTACTCTTTAAATAGTGAGTTATTTGAACTCTTTTACAAAGAACCTACCTTTTGCGTATTGATCCTTAGTCAATGGTACGCGTTAGGCTCATCTGTAATTTCGTTCTTTATCCCAATATTCATCATGGGTTATACATATGCACGTATATTTATTGTTGCGAGAAGACAAGCGAGGCAAATCGCTGCCTACAACAACACGGGGCAGCGTATACAGGGCACGGACAAGAAGGTTCAAGGTTCGATGCGTCGTGAGCGTAAAGCAACCAAAACCCTAGCCATTATTGTTGGTGTCTTTATCGGGTGTTGGTTACCTTTCTTCATTTTAAACGTCGTGGACCCTTTCTGCGAACGTTGCGTCCCACCGACACTCTTTAGCGTCACAGTGTGGCTCGGATACGTGAACAGTGCTCTAAACCCTATCATCTACGCACAGAACAAGAGCTTCCGAAATGCCTTCAAGACTATCTTCTTCTGTTACAAGTGCCGGGGGTTGTCCATGCGCCAGGCTGACAGCAGCGATGACCATACTGCCATGAGCAACACCAGCCGACAAGAACGGCTCAGAGGACGTTTGGGCAACGGCTACAACACCTCGCCACGTCCTTCGCATTCGGACCATCGAAGCAGCATTGAGAATTCAGTGGAACGGAATCAGAAAATGGTCAAAGACACATCGTTGGTCATTGCCAATAAGAATGTCACTGGAAATGTACAGGACAAGAAGAAGGATAGTCCACCACCAGTGGCTGTGGCGACCATTACTCACTCAGATGCTAACGGTAACGCTATTGATGCCCCGCTTTAAACCATTCTTATGACCAAGGTCATATCAAGGTCATTACCACTATCAAATTTGTTTTTTTTTATGCATCTTATACGGTACAGTGTCAGAACAAAACTTTGTACTTTTAATACCTTAATCGAGTATTATTGTGCATATGTCTGTATGTAGGATTCAATCATAGGCCCGTCCGGACGGATACATCAGTCACAAAAAATTCTGATACCATGATTTTAAATTTACGATGAATATGTGACTGATTTTTGCATTATTGAATTCCTTTATGTAAATCATGAGCTCAGGAACGACTGGCTATCTCAAGACATTAGTAATTTTCAACGGTTGAAAATGCATGCATGTTGACAATTAAAGTCCGAAATTGGGATGTGGAACGGAGGATTACATAATTATGGGCAATATAAGAACTGTGTTGAATTCTTTTGAAATGAAACCGACAGTTAAAACATTGAGAGTAATTTGTATGGCGCTACGAATTGAATTCTCGGGATGATTTCGCACTGTTTCAGTATTAGAGGTTTTATGTTTCAAATAAAAAGAACTTCAAGCTATTTTTTCGGTATCAATGACTAAAGAAATATCAACACTAAATGTATTATTTCTCGAAAATGTAGACGCGCGAAAATGCTCTTATGAGGGGCTGTCTTCATATGCCCCCAGCTCAAGTTCATGTGCGTTCAACTATTTTCTAGAAAATAGGAAATCTTAAAGAAATGATTAACATGTGTCACTTTTATTAGCACTCGGGTTTATGTTGGATACACTAGCTGCACTTTAGAAGAATATCAACTAGAAGTGTTTTTATGAGAATTTATTAACATAATTATATATAAAAATAACTATTAAGAAACACCATTCTCAATGTGTTGTAAGAAAGCAGAAACACGAATAATATATTTGTTAGCATGATATGCTTGATGTTTTTTTTTTTTTTTTGGTTTTTTGGTTTTTTTTGTTCGATTGCATCTTTGGTACAGCTGTCGTAAAGATCTGCAAGGTTTTCTGAGAAGTCACATTTATTACTTCCGACCTACTTTATGGATAGAATTTTAACTTCTCAAATTACTTGAGGGCACTTTGATTTAATAGTCAGTTATGATCCATGTCATTTGCAGTATAGTATGTTGCATGGTGAATTACCGGTAAAGTCTAAACGGCACATGATCATCTATCATTCTGAATCAATAATATTACGAAAAAGCTAACCATGTTCGTCAAATCTACGCCCCCCCCCCCACATGTAATAATAATAATAATAATAATACGCAATGAAAAACAGATATATTCCGAAACTTAGTGTTTATAGTGCCGATAACTCTTTTTGTGTTGCAAATTGACGTGTTGGGTGTTATTTTAAACCAAATGAACAAATTGATACATGCGATATGTAAACTACAAAGTAAATGTGATAATTTTGTACAAAATCAAGCGAAGTCTTACTGCAATAGAATTCGTAGTTTATTCATCATAACCATATTTTTCTTAGTCATTTTTATGAAGAAAATTAGGAAAAGATGATTTTGGTATTTAAGGTACAAGGATGTAAAGATGATCTATTTTCTTTCTCACTATGTGGTCATTTTCATTGCAAACTACTTGCGTATTATAGCCAAATTTCTCCACGAACTGTTCAAAATACTGGTTTGCAGGCTTTTGTGAACACTATGAAAATTGAATCACATTCTCGTGCAATTTGCTCTCCATGGCGATTAAAAAGCACCTTAGATATGTTTTGGTAAAAAAAGGAATTAATTTAACCAACCAACCGTGAATTACATATAATCTACTTGTGCTGCCTCTAATCAACATTCACAAAAGGAATGAGTATTTGCGAAATGGTTAGAATGAATTCATTTGTAATCATGGCAAAAGTGTCCACGGAAAATGGAAAATATATAGATGTATACTAGCTTTCCGAATGATATTGAGCAGGTTCCTTTCCATTCAGGCCTCGGGCAGTGTCATGGTATCTGTTTTACGCATTGTTTACCATGAATGCATTTTGGTAATATCTCAGTACAGCCTAATTAGCATATACCCATTAAGTAAGAGAAGCAGGGGTGGATCCAGGATTTTGACAAAAGAGAGGGCAAAAATCTCAGAAAAGTGTATGACAAGCATTAGGTCTAAAAGGGGGCACAGGCAGGAAGTGCCCCCCCCCCCTAAATTCGCCACTGAAGTGACGGATATTCTTATCTTTGTAAAGAAGCTTTAGCATATTATACAGTGCATATTTGCGAAGCTAAGCATATACACTGCAACGTCAATTTTGAAACGCATTGCTCATCGCCGGTTGCAGTACATGCAGTGGCGGATTTGTGTTCCCCTCTTTTTTTCTTTATACAACATTCTGTATCCGCCACTGTCTATGATTCACAAACAGTACAGTGATGCCTGATGAAAAAGGGGTTGATCAAAAGATAAATGCAAGAGATAAGAGATCCGCCGGCGCAATTCTTTGAGGTACTTTTAAATATTCGCATATGAAATATCCCAAAGTGGTTGCACACTTCCTCATCACAAAATCCTCAATGGCGAGTAGGAACTAAAACGTACAAGAAACTCCATATCGCACAAAAATAGTTAAATGAAATGACACTTTGACATAGACATTTATCAGCTTTATCACGTTTATAAGAAGTACAAAATGACTCAGTACGAACCATTTTACATGACTTGACTGTTATTGACGTTGTAAAATGTATGGACTATGATTTCGTTTCTAAATTTACCATATTTTAATGTTACAGAGCGAGACCCATAACGCATATCCTGACAATATTTTATACATATTAAGCACGAACAACTTCGGAAATCACTCTCAAAACGAAATATCATGTGTACTGTAGTTTGCTTTGGACTTATTTCTCTTGACTTAGAACCAGTCGTTCTAGTTATCTCAAATTGCGATTCAGATCGTTGGATCTCACATAACATTTTGGGCGCCTATACGCACTGGGACGTGTCTGATGGACTTGGTATTACCACGGATTCGACCGCTTTACGTAACTTTAGGCACTCCATTCATCAGGGAAAGAGGGGAACGTGTCATGCTCACATAAATAATTACATATTTTATTAATATTCTTTAAATGATTGGTTCACATTCGTTGGATCATTAATGTTTGGCGATGTACTTACAGTAGAATTTATCAAAAGAAAAAAATAAATAAATGTCGAAAGGGGGGAGGGGGAGGTTAAAACTAAACATGTCTTCCATTATTACATTTTCCAGTGAAATGTTGGGACATCTTGAGGTGAAAACCACACTCCTAAATATCTTTTTGAAACGACGTTACTGGCTCGGACTTAGCTGATACCAGACAAGGAGTTTATCCATAACTCTGACCATAGCAACGTCTTATGCTTTCTAGGGAAAAGATTTATATCGACAATAAGGACAAGAGATTTCTTGCGACCGACTTGGACACGCACACAATTCTCTAAATGATTTTGTTCTTATAAGTTTGGTTACTAGTAGTTTAATGACGTTGACGATACTGCTATATGGCCTACTTGGACAATGTTGGACCCAAAGTAAAATTCCACTCAAAACTTTACAATGGACTGGTTATTGTTAGAGAAATTGATCGACTCAGTTTTTAAAAGGTTCTTATTCTTTGGTTTGGCCCCTTCCCAAGCTCACGTCGTGGGTTCCAGGAGCTGCAGTGGCTCACGGTTCTTTTTCTATTGTTCTCCGTCTGGTCAATATTTGAACTTTCCCTTGTACGTTTCTTAAACCAGGCCTTGAAAAGAATTCGGGGAGACGGCGCAAACAAAGTCTTGCCTGGGGCAACGAAATGTATGTCACCAAATAGTTGTCATAATTAGGCAATTCAAAATTTCCAATGATCAATACAACCATCGTATAGTCACGTGATACACACGCTATCATATGAATTTGAAAAAATACAACTTCTTGCACATAGAAGGCCGCAAAAACGCCAATTTAGTCAGAGTCTTTGGCGTATTTTTGTTTGAACTTTTTGAAATCTGATGAATTTCCAGTATCTCGGCCAATAAAATAATCGAAATATTTCGTTCTATTCTTGCGATAGACATCTGTTGCAATGCAGATGAAGATTCATGGTGGTTAAATCAACTTTAAAAAGTACGGATTTTTTCCCTCGTGGAACAATAATTATAAATTCATTACTTGAAACTCCTAGAACATGGATAGCAAGCATACAATTGCTTTTCTTGTCAGAACAATCTCAATTTCCACTGGATAAAAAAATATGCAAAGAAACCTTAACTAGCAGATGAGAGGTGAAAATGGGGAAAGTACATTGATAGAAGAGATATGAAAATGGAACTGGGGTGTTCGAGTTAACATTCAAATGGTTTGATGGTAATATTGTGAAACGAATAACGAATCATGCCAAAATGCAATCAGAAAGGAATGTGATTATTTTTTAGAGATTGTCTTTCAAACCAGGATATGTAGTACATGGAGAACTATATTATATTGTCTTTCACAGTAGGTTACAATAATGAAGAGAGTTAAATTGCACAGCGGTCGATATCTTGGAGCATGCACTGAAGGTGATAAAGCGAAGTATGAAAACTGTGTAAATCATTAAAAGAAAAAAATGCAAATTGTTTATTGTGCGATGTTTTGGATATTGGAATTTTCGATGAACGACGCAGAGAACTTTTACCTCTGAAATATGGAATTTGAACGAGATTACCTGTATTTTAAATATTATACTCTGGTCGAAATGCATGATGGGTATTTGATACTCCATTAAAACGTATTTTGCTACTCTATGTACATGGAGAAAGTTGTTTATTACGGAGTAAAACTTATTGTTCCTTTCGATTGTAATAACGTTCCTATTTAACCGTTTAATGTAGTAAATTTATACTTGATTTTTAATCTTTAGACCACATAGAAAGTTTTATGTCTGCTTGGTCATTTTCTAAAAATAATATTTCCTTGTAATCTGTTATTTATTACTGTGCCTGCGTGAATCAAAAGAGATGTGAAGTTATTTCAAGTAAGCCAAGCAGAATTCTATACGATTTTTTTTAAACCATGCCTTAACCCGCTCATCGTTGTTTTTATTGTAAATCTGATTATAGCAAACTGACGCAATCTTTGAAAATTCTTGTGTAAAATCCCTACACAACATTTGAGACGTAAGTAAAGGCAAAGTTGTTTTGATAGGTGCTGCTGTGAAAATTTTATATATTCAGAGCTTTTGACAATGTTGTATAGGGAGGTTTCATTTCTACAAAAATTGATACGAGAACTATAGAATTTATCTTAATATTTGTATAATACTGTATGATAAGCGGATGTATATATTCTTGTTCACAAAATAAAACGCCTGTTCTCACAAACTATAATTTTTGCCTGCAATGTGTAATTTGGGAGTTTAAAAAAAATATTTATTGGGGGGTTATTTTTGTTTGTTTTTTTTTTTGTTCTGTTTTGTTTGTTTCGTTTTTGTTTTTTGTTTTTGTTTTTGTTTTTGTTTTGTTTTGTGTGTTTTTTTTTTTTTTTGGGGGGGGGGGATTATCCAATTCTGCCATATCTTTAATTCACACAACTTTAATTTTTTGCATTTCTGTCGGCAATATTTTGACCGTGACCCAGTTCGTTCACTTCCAAAATGTTATGATACATGGTGGTGTATATAGGAGAGATGTTCGAAGCGATAAGATAAAAACATCAACAAATATATTAATTGATTGTAATGATTGCGGTGATCTTGTTGATGATGATGATAATGGTGACTATGATGATGATGATAATGACGATAGTGGTAATGATGAAGATGATTGCGATGATTTTGTTCTTAGATATGCTGATGATAATGATGTTTATCGTGAGGGTGATGATGATGGTGATTGTGATGCGAATAATGCTGATCATGTTTATACAAATATTGGTGGGATTCACAAAGTGTTATTGCGATGCAATCGAGGGCTGGTGACAATTTTGTCCGATAACGATAACGATAACAAGATTTTCAATTAAAGGTACATCCTAATTCTTTTATGGTGTGTGCAGGGGCGCCCCCCCCCCCCTATTGGCCGTCGTAAAAAAAAAACTACCCCCAAAAAAAATCCTCATACCAATTGAAAATATTGTTCATTAAAGGCTTCAAAATTGGTCACATATAGCACTATTTTGCATCTCAGCCCTTCTTCAGAAGCAAAAATTTTCCAAAAACCCCTCCCCCATGACGGCGATCAATAATTCCTGGCGCCCCCTATTGGGAAATCCTGGATACGCCACTGTGTGTGCGTGTTAATATGTGCGTGTCTGTTAAAAGCAGAGCAGATCTATAGGGTGTAGCATTCTTTATTGCATTCATTCAGTACAAATGAAAATACAACTTCATTTTTAGTTGATGAACATAACACAATTATCAAAATGTATAGAAAATTATACAGCTTTCAGAAATACATAATATAATGAAATATATAGTACATAGTACATTCAAGAATGTAATGAATGATGATGATGATGATAATGTAATGGACAGTCTCGTTATCGTTATCGTTATTAGACAAGTCTGACAAGCCATTTAAGATGATAAAAAATTTCCTGGAAAGACTGCTAAGTAATTATTCCGGCGATTGGGTCATCGAACTTGATGAGGATGAAGCATTATGTCTCATACTGTCATTTACTTAAGAAATCGGTAAGATACATAACCCCATACACTTTAATTTTACCGATTTCTCCCTCTGTCCATGTCTCCCTCTCTCTCTCTCTCCCTCTCTGTCTCTTGGTCTCTCTCAGCTCCATATAAAAAGAAAAAGTACTCGCTTAAAAAAAAACAAAAAAATAACGAGTGATTACTGATGTCACTGCCGGGGGCTGAAAATATAGTGAACATAGAGTGAAAAATCAATGATTTCTTGTAGAGAGCACTCGATATTCACTCCTAAACAAGTGATCACGAACATGGTTCTAGGGGAGTGAAAATAGAGCGAAAATTCACTCTTTTTTTCGTCGTTTTTAAAGTGTAAATGCTATGAGACATAGCCCATGTCACCATTGCCTCGACTCCATACGAACTATATAGCATCCCCTTCAATGATTATACACCACCATCATGTACAACATGTTTACACTATATAGCTGTTAAATGTTTGTCAAGCCCCCTGGACAAATGACCCATGTGAGTTAGCAAATCTTGTTTATCCTCGTCCCCAACAGTCCTAATTAGTATACATATTACACATCCTTCGAGATAACAGACTGCCGGCGACACAAAACTCATTTTTATGATTCTGTCAAAGTTGAATGGGAACTGCATGTGCAGGTCAATGTCATTTTTATTCTTTATTTTCAAGAGCGGGAGAACATGCTGAAAAGTGGAGCAGGATCTAGAGTAGGAGAAATTGAAGTGCGAATGAGACAAGGGAACAAGCGAAGTATTAAATTAATTATATTTTATCTCAAAGGGCTTTCATGCTGTCAAACCTCGGCTTATTATGAAAACCCTCTGTTTGATTCTCTTTCTATAATCCTACTGTTAGCCTTGTAGTTTAAGATATATTAATGTCATGATGTTCCATTGTATTGTAATATCGCATAATTTAATAACGTATGCATTATTTGATGAATGAGAAATCAAGCAGAAATAAATAAATCAAATCAAAAATCAAACAAATGAGATACACAAATTTAAAAAGACTAACTTATTATTGTTCCAATTTATTATGATCATATTTTCACACTTTCAAGGATCGATGAGCGGCTAAATAGTGAAGTACATCATTTAAGATACACTTTAACCTTTTATTTTCAAGATCGGGAGAACATGCTGAAAAGTTGAGCGGGATCTAGAGTAGGGGAAGTTGAAGTGCAAAATGAGACAAGGGAACAAGCGAAATATTAAATGAGATACAATTTATTATGATCATATTTTCACACTTTCAAGGATCGATGAGCGGCTAAGTAGTGAAGTACATCATTCAAGATACACTTTACCTTTTTGTAAAGTTAGAGATGAAAATGGTGAAACTGAGCACATTCCTGTCTTAAACCACTTTAAAAACTCAATGGAAATCTTCAAGCACAAAGCTGACTGTTAATTATATAAGTAAAGAAAACTGCTTGTTCTGTGCATGTTTCTCCGTCACTATAGTTTCTAACTGAGCTTTAAACGCACTTGAGAGAAAGTTACCATTAAACTTTAAATGAAAATTCCAAACCATGTTCTTTTCTATTGGTTATTTTGAAATTCCAAAGATTTTGAATAGATATTTCGTTAAAAACTAATACTAATAATCGTGAAAACGTATCGAGTGCACACACCGTCAAAGGACGTTCTTGGCGCTAGCCCAGCAACAGTTTTCTTTAAATGACCAAATATAAATGATAAAGCATACCTTTAATCACAATCATTAATTTTGAAGCGTTACCTTTATATCGATATTTAAAATGTGTTTAATTATTCTTATATTGCACAAATAGATCTTTTCACTGACAAAAAATGAACATGGTAATTTATAGCTTGCACCAAATGGCATGCTTTGTAAAATCAGATATGAGGCTTAAGATAATGGTCTTGTCTTGGGATTACGAGTTAATCAATAATAGATATAAAACAGACAGAAAATAACACGTTTACAAGGAAAAAGTGAGATAAACCTTTCAACATGTCAATAACAAAATAAATAGCACGAAATATTTTAGACCTGATTAGACCCTATGGGAAAAGGGAGATTTTAAAATGCTTTACAAAACTTAAGGTAAAACGGAAATTTGCTCGAAGCCATATACTGATCACTGATGATTATTTCCGTTTCTCATTAACATACTACCAAATCTTACCCACCATAGGGTTGATGGGAGGGATACTCTGTGTGTATGAAACCAGGTGAATCATTAGGCCTATTTTTGATGCCTTCCCAAAATAGTATGAGTCAGCTCCTTCAAAAGTTTACTCACAGAGTTGAGACGGCCACGCGCACACACACACAAACACACTTGCTTTAATTCTAACCTAGCAACCGACTAGTCGTCATTATCTTCTATTAACTTATTTAACCCCCTTGGTGTGACGTTCTCAGTCAGGCGGCCAACTTTGAAACCAGGACTCGGCGAATTACGCTGAAGCTAATTTTATCCTAGGAGATACTTGCTGAATGACAACGAGTTGTAGTTCTACCTGTTCCCCAATTCGCCACGCCGTTGGAATGCGGTGTTTTAAAAAAAAGGACGCTATTGGCAATCAACATGATCAGCGAGCAGTATAATTGCACTTTATATCACTGTGGATAATTGAAGACTGAGGCTGTTCTAAAAACCTACTATCTATCTATAATTTTTTTGAAAATCAGCATGATTCTATACATGCATTAAATGCATTTTTCCCAAGGCTGGTCTATATTTTCTATAATATATATCGGCTGTTATTCTTGTTTTATTTGTTTGTTTGTTTTTTGATTGATTTTTTTTATAAATGAAGATTGCGTAAATATGATTTTACAAACGGCTTGCTAAAAAGGAAGGGCGCTGAAAGAAAAAAAAACATGAAAATGTAAAAAAAAAATATCTAAACGGATGATACAAAATAAAGATTTCATTTTTAAAGAGGGTTATATCTGTAGATCGCTCTTAAAGTATAAACATTTATGAATGTATACAATATCGGGTTTTTAAAAAGAATATCGATTGAGGAGTCATGAACTACTCCCACTAGAGCATTTGAACAAGAAGAAAAGATCTTGAACTTTGGTAAATTAGTCCATAAGCCTTCAAGAATTTTGCGACTAAATCTGAAATGCATATATTTGCAGAAATTGTATTCTGATATTAAAGTAATTATCCGATAACAGTAAATTGCATGTACAGACGATGTGTGTAAGCCCTAAAATCCCCCGCTTACATGGTATGAGTGTGTTGATGGAATAAACACAAACATTGTTAATACCATCAAACTATTTATAAACTGAATACATACAGGACTCCTCCTCCTTTATTTTTTCGGGCAGGCTCTGGTTTTCTTGTTTGTTATTTGATATTTTTGTTCTGAAAGGAAATAAATAAGATTATTAACCATATCAGACATCTGAGCAATGCAATTTTTACATTTTATTGCCCGGCCTTGACAAGCCAACTAAACTGCCGGCCGATATATTGTTTATTGCCCGGTTTCGAAAGTCAATGGAATATTGCGTGTTAAATAGCGAGCAATAAACTGTATTTTTTACAATATTTTCGAGTTCGCTCTACATGTCTCATTCTGTTAATATAGGTTTTCCCGGTCAATTTCGCAGATTTGTCATTCAATTTGATAAGGGAGTCATTCAAATTCGCGAAAAAGATCTGTGCCATGAAATTTATCATTCAAATTCATTTTGAGGTCATTCAAATTCGCACTTCGGTCAAGACATTTAGCGTTTACATCATTCAAATTCAAATATGCGTGGAGAGCATTCAAATTCGCTACCTCGCTTGGAAGCGTCTTTTCGAGCATTCAAATTCGCACGTGGGCATTTGAATTCGTAATGAGTTCATTCAATTTAGCATGTA